>PHNY01190649.1:14396-25689 GCA_003724115.2 Anethum foeniculum | reverse complement strand
TCATTGTTTATGTGAAAAATACTAGTATGATGTACTACTTTAGGCGATTGGAATTAATGTTTGTAGTGATGATACTGATTGTAAAATTAGTGAACTTTTTATGTATTTTATATTGTCTTGGTTGTGATTTTCAATGGAGTAGCATATTTGTAAGGCATTAAATAATTTATATGTTACATATATATCATATGAGTTGCAAACAACTACTCAGCAATTCTCCAGACTGATTAACCACATATAGCAATTAAAATAAAATGTTGTGTATATAGCAACAGATATTCTGTTGGCAAATTTATCAATAGAAGATTGTGTTGGCACAGGGGTGATATTTTACCAACGGATATCCCGTTGGTAACTCTCTCAACGGAAATTCCCTAACGGATATCCTGTTGGTAACTCTCCTAACGGAAAATTTTGTTGTCAAAATGGTGCTCATTTTGTTAAAATTCTTTCGGGAGGTTTGTGATTAGTTCGTTGACATTCTGTTATTAAGTTTAGTAACGAAAACAAATCTGTTGGCAGCGACTTCCCAACGACGTTTACTCCAACGAAATATTTAGATGGGTATTCCGTTGGCAAGCTGTCTTACCAACGAATTTTCTTAACATGCCAACAGAATTTTCTGTTGTTAAAACTAGATTTTCTTGTAGTGCATGTACTTATTGGTACATGATAAGCGCCGAATTTCATATTTTTAAATCATTTTGAGATGAAATTGACCCAATTTTATAAGTTTTAGCGCTTATCATGTGTTCACCATGGAAAAACGGTTTTTCAAATTTTTTTAGTACTTGATTGTTTTCAGAAAAAATGATAATTTTCAAAGGGTTTGTCTATTGTGTACCTATGGGCACTTGATAAGCAATAAAATTTATGAATTTGGCTCATTTTGATTGGTGGAGTTGTTGTGAATGCAGGAGGTCCATCATTATTAAGAAAGGAAAGCCAATCAAAATAAGTCATAGTTATAGATTTTACTGCTTATCATATACCCATGAACACACAATAGAAAAACCGATTTTCAAAAGGGAAAACTCTTTTAAACGATAATCTGAGTCTTGATTCCCCGAGAACCGAGATGAAACGGCGTGGGGCTCTTTGGACTGTTGTTCTATGACTTTAAGCAAATCCTGCTCCTGTTCATACGCGGATCTGTCGCATGCAATCCACCTGTACTTTAATGCAACACGTAGCAAGGACACATGTCCTGCTGCATGTTGCCCTTCCTATCTATTTTACTCTTCCTACAAACTTTTCAACTCCATTCATCAAACCATATTCATACCCAACCTCCTCTAGTAGTGAAAAAAACAGTGTGTAAAAATGAAGCCTTTTGCTTTGGTGTTAATATTTTCTGTTTTGTTTGTATCAACTACAGGTTATCAAATAACCCAAAAGAAAGACCCGGAGCTCCTGCAATGCTTTCACCTGTGCAAACAGCAACAAGCTTATAGCGAGTCTGAAAAATCCGAATGCCGGGATATGTGCAAGGAGTACATTAAGGAGAAGCACCGACGTGGAGGTGGTTGCGACACCAGGGTGGGGGAGATAGAGAAAGAAGGCGATGAAAATCCATATGTTTTTGAGGAGAAACACTTTAGTTCAGTACTCAAGAATGAGCATGGTGAAGTTCAGGTTCTTCAGAAGTTCAATCATTCGCTTCTTAAAGGCATCAAGAACTTTCGATTGTCTGTGCTTGTAGCCAACCCTCGAGCCTTCTTCTCGCCTGCCCATTGGGATGCTGACACTGTCATCTTTGTTGCTCACGGTACTACTTACTTTTGTAGATTATCAAAACATACTCTGTTGCATAGTTGTATACTCTTTTCAGACGGAGCGTAAAATGAACGCAGATCGGTACTAACTAGAGGTCGAATTTGGGACGAATACTTTTTCTTTTGTAAAGATCCTGTTTCTAAAAAGATTATTTGCAGATGTTTATAAAAACATAAAGCGTTACTAATTTTTATTTTTTTATGATATATTGCAGGGAAGGGGACTATTAGTATGTTACGTTCTGAGAAGAGGGAGAGCTTAAATTTACGATGTGGTGATATACTGAGGATTCCTTCAGGAACAACTGTGTATCTAATTAACAGAGACAACAACGAAAAACTAGTTATCGTCAAGCTCCTGCAGCCTGTCTTCACACCTGGCGTCGCAGAGGTGATTAATTTGATGTTTGCTACATTTTAGTTTGATCTTGCTACTAATAATATTTGTAATCAGTATTGAATTGAATAACCATGATGATATTTGTACATATAGACGTTTTTTGGAGTGGGAAAACAATCATTTTTCAAGGCCTTCAGCGACGAGTTGCTTCAAGCTGCTTTTAAAGTAAGGTGTAACATTTTATTTGAAATTTATATGTAGTGGTGTAGAACATAAGTACTAATAGCTTTTGGATTGTGGAACAGACAAAGAGCTCAAGGGTGCATAAGGTATTTGAAGGGTCGGGAGAATCGATAATTGAAGCATCTGAAGAGCAAATTAGGGCTCTGAGCGATCACGAAGAAGGTGGGATCTGGCCTTTTAGCGAGTCAAAAGGTACAATAAACCTTTTTGAGCAGAAGCCTGTAAAATCTAACGATTATGGCGAGCTTCGTGAGGTCTCACCTAAACAACACAGGCAGCTTGAAGAAATCGACATTGGCCTTGCTTTCATCAACATTACCAAGGTGCACTAGAGTTAATTTAAATTTGATTTAAACAACTTTCTGTATACTTCAACACATTCATGTTCCTATTTGTATTAAAGTGGATATTGTAGCCTAAGTAGATGCATCTTATATTTGGTAAAAATGAGGTTGATGGTTCAATTCACTTGTGTGAACCGGTTATTAGGATTTTTCCGATCAGTGTTTGTTGTTAATGATGAGTGCTTGTCAATGACTTGTACTGATTTTGTTTGACGAATGCAGGGTGGAATGGAAAATCCATTCTTCAATTCTAAATCGATAAACATAGGGGTCGTGAGGGAAGGGGAAGGTTACTTTGAGATGGCATGCCCTCACTTATCCTCAGGTTCCTCTTCCAGAGGCACCCCTATTAGCTACCGCAATGTAAATGCGCATCTAAAGCGCGGGTCTGTGCATATTGTACCACTTGGTCACCCTCTCATAACCGTGGCCTCAAAGGACCAAAATCTGGAGCTACTCGTCTTCCAGATCAATGCCAGAGACAATAAGCGGTTCTCTCTCGCAGGTAACTAAAACTTTGCACATTATATTTCGCATTAATTACTAATTGCATACGGTTAGTTTGTTATCAATTTTGAAAGAAAATGGATTAACTTGATATTTGCTACTAGGGAAAAATAATATATGGAAGCAAATAGAGAAGGAAGCCAAGGAACTTGCATTTGGTTCCCCATCGAGGGAGGTGGATGATGTTGTTGGGAAAGAAGATGAAGACTGGTTCATGAAAGGTCCTTCACAGATTCATCAGGAGAAGCAAGGTGGTGGCGCCTACATACGAATGAAGACCGACTGAGTGACCGGAGAGTTCTGTTGTACATATTAAGGGAGTAGCGATCGGACCAGCAGTTTCTGTAAATTAGTGAAGAGTGTTTGGTTCTGCAGTGTTCATTTTCGAGTTTTAGTTTATCTGTGTAACTAAGCTGCTGATGTTCCATAAATAAAATCGCCTCCTTTTCTATCCAATGTTTTTTGTTGCCAATTTTTGATACTGTGGTGCATTAGTTCCTCAAATTCATCTCTTCCTTGAGGACACTTCTTGTTCTTTCTTTTCTCCTGCAATGACTTAATGGTTTGTGGGTGTCTGTGTGTGTTTTTTTTGGTAAATTAAGGGGAGTGTGATGTACTCTTTTGTCTACTCTGTGCTGCAATCAGTTTGATATCAAAAGCTCTCACGATTGTTCGAACTTTGTCTACTGGTTTTTTAGTTAATTACACAAAATCGAATTCCTAACCACCCCGAGAGGGACAAGAGCTCAACCAGGAGCCGACTTTCGGGCTGTTGAGTGGCACGCCCGTGATGACAGCTTTTACCAATTACTTATATTACTACCAAGCAAATAAGCTGCAGCTACATTTTGTAAAACGATCAAATTTCAGAAATTTGCTACATTTTGCAAAACGATCAAATTTCAGAAATTTGCAGCTACTAAAAAAATGTTTAATGTTCATGCGCGTCTGTGACCTCATGCAATCTGTCAGTATCTAAAATATGATGTAAACGTATACAGGACACATGTCTAGATGCATGAGTGCTTGTTGCTTCCCTTCTCTCATCGAAATTTCATCCTTATCTATTAACATCTATCCATCCCTGTTTAATTTTCCCTCTTGCATACAAATCTTTAAACGCCTATGATCATTTTTCTGTTGGTTATCAATAGCAAAGATGAAACTTTTTGGTTTTATGTTGGTGTTTTCTCTTTTGTCTGTGTCAACAACTACTGGTTTAGAAACAGAACAAGAGGAAGACCCGGAGCTCAAGTTTTGCTTTCACCTGTGCAAACATCAAGGCTATGATGAGTCGGAAGAACTTAAATGTCGAGAAAGGTGCAGGGAGTACATAAAGGAGAAGCACCATGGTGGTGGTGGTGGTAGTGGCTTGCTAGGTAATGAGAAAGAAGATGATGAAAATCCATATGTTTTCGAAGAAAAACACTTTAGTCCAGTGATAAAGAGTGACCATGGTGAAATTCAGCTACTTCAGAAGTTCAATCATCCGCTTCTAGAAGGCATTGAGAACTTTCGATTGTCTGTGCTTGTAGCGAACCCCCGAGCCTTCTTTTTTCCTGCCCATTGGGATGCCGAATCTGTCCTCTTTGTTGCTCATGGTACCAATTAAACCTGTATCCACACACACACACACTCACGCACAAAAAGCATGAACATATTATGAAGATATGAAGTGTTGTCTTTCTGCTTACTGGCAGAGTAGCAGTAGAGAGTCTTTTTTGGTGTAGATCTTGATTCTAAATAAACTATCTAATTATAAATCTTATGGAGAAGCTTCAGACCTAAAGCATGAGCAAGGTTCATTAACGATTGCAGGGAAGGGAAGCATTAGTATGGTACGTTCCGAGAAGAGGGAAAGCTTAAATGTAAGATGTGGGGATATACTGAGGATTTCTTCAGGATCAACTGTGTATCTAATCAATAGAGACAACAATGAAAAACTAGTTATCATCACGCTCCTGCAGCCTGTTTTTAAACCTGGCGTGGTACAGGTAATCGATCTGCCTTAACTTAGTTTACTAGATCTTGATCAAAATCTTACCACTGATTAAATTTTATTGATATTGATCTTCTATAATTGTAATGATAATGATATATAGACATTTTTCGTGGGAAAAGTGTCATTTTTCAGCGCATTCTGTGAGGACTTACTTGAAGCTGCTTTCAATGTAAGGTGTAGCTTTTTAATGAATTTTCATAGTTGTCCAGAATAATTATAATGATGCACTAAGTAGCAGTTTGGATTGTGGAACATAAATTAGACAAAAGGCTCTACGGTGAAGAAGATGTTTGAAGGATCAGCAGAATCCATAATTGAAGCTTCTGAAGAGCAAATTAGAAGCCTAAGCCATCACGAAGAAGGTGGAATCTGGCCTTTTAGCGAGTCAAAAGGTACAATAAATCTTTATGAGCAGAAGCCTTTGAAATCTGACAATTTTGGAGAGCTTCGTGAGGTCTCTCCTAAACAACACAGGCAGCTCGAGGACATTAACATTGGCCTAGCTTTCATCAACATTACAAAGGTGATCACAGTTCATTTCAATAGATCCATAAATGTGTTTTATATATAAAGTGTGTTCTTGTTTTATGTTAAGTTACAAATTATATCATGAAAATGTATTAATACATCCCCCATTTAGTCACTACTCACTCGACATTCTATCTTTTGGTATTGAGGAGAGTTACTTTTTTGATTTTAATGTGTGAACTTAAATAAGCTTACGAAAATGGCTTGATATGTATGTTAATGTGCATGGGCACTTAAATGCAGGGAGGAATGGAAAATCCATTCTTCAACTCTAAGTCAATAAAGATAGTGGTTGTGAACAAAGGCGAAGGTTACTTTGAGATGGCATGCCCTCACTTGTCCTCTTCATCTTCCGGAGGCACGCCAATTAGCTACCGTAAGGTGAATGCTCATCTAAAGTGTGGCACAGTGTTCATTGTACCACCTGGTCACCCTCTTATAACTGTGGCATCGAAGGACCACAATCTTGAGATGCTTGTCTTTGAGACTAACGCCAGAGACAATAAGAGGTTCCCTCTTGCAGGTAAATAACTAAATTCACACACGTCGAAGTCTTGTCGTTTATTAGTATTGCCAAGTTCCCGTGATCTACTTACTATTACTACCAGGGAAATACAACATTTGGAAGCAACTAGAGAAGGAAGCCAAGGAGCTTGCCTTCGGTTTACCAGCGAGAGAGGTAGATGATGTAGTTGGGAAACAAGACGAAGATTGATTCACAGAAGGTCCTAAACAAATTCCCCAGGAAAAGCAAGGTGGTGGCTCATACATACGAATGAAGGCCGAATAAATAAATGACCTGAAAAATTTGTAGTTTATGTCAAGGGAGGAGTGAGGTTCTTGAGCAGCAGCAGCAGTTGTTCTTTGTTAATTAACTAAGAATCCCTCATAGTACAGGGGTGTCTATATTAGTTGACAGTATGTTAATGTTGTGTTCACTCATTACTGTACCTTCTGTTTTGTGCTTTTGGAACTAAGCTGCTGATGTTAAAAATAAACAAAATCTCCTACTCTTTTCCCTGTAATTTGTTGTCTGTTTATTAAGTAAAACTCTACATACATCTGAGTATCTCATATCTTGTTCTTGGATGAAACATTGGTACATCACCCTGTGAGATATTAACACAGGTATATGTTATCAGGATACAAATTAAATTTTCGAGTGCTAAATACGGGTTAATGTTTTTCTCGGAAATAAATATTCAGCTCTAGAAAAAATTCTCTATATAGGTAATCTTCTTTTTCAAAATTAGTACTTCCTCCCTTTCAAAATAGATGTTCACTTTCAAAAAATCATACATATTAAGAAATGTGAATGTTGATGAAAGAAGTTGTATTTGTTGAGAACCAGTCCATCTAAAACCTTAAGGTGTTAGAGAATGACCCTTTCCAGGATCTTATATTATATTCTAACACTTCCCCTCACTCCCCCTCACTCGAGAGCCCATTTTTGGGTCGAAAAGTGGATCACGGGCGCCCATCTTTGGGGCATAACTTTTGCCTTTCGTGTCCATAATTAATTGTAAGAATATTGGGGGTAGCAGGGAGTCGAACCTGAGTCCTCCCGCCAGCCTGAGCTCGGAAGAATATAAATATTATTTTTAATTTTTATAATTATATAATAATCAATAGGTCGAATATATATTTGTCTGATAAAAAAAACTAGAATTGTAATACACTATATCTACACATACGACACTTCTTATGAACTAATTATCAAGTTTAAAATATTAAATATATTTAAAGTTACAGTTTTAAACTAATTAATATATCATTTTTATATTTTAAATAAGAAAAGGTTTTTAGCCAAAAAAGTTAATCAGTTTATATACTAATTAAGATTAAAATCAGTAATTATAATATTTTATTAAATAGAATTGCCCGTGATATTTTTGAAAAATGAGATGTTTTAGTTGGTAAAAATAAAAAAGGTAACATGTTTTAGTTAAAAAAAAAAGGTAATTGGCTTGTATAATAATTAGGATTAATATAGGTTTAAAATAAAGTGATCATATAAATAATTAATTAAGGGTAATTAAGTAAAAATTATATTTGTATTTAAGTAAGGGTAATTAAGTAAATATAGTATGTACCAAAATAATAATTATTATTATTTTAGAATTGTGAGAAGTCGTCTTTCCGTAAGTTTTGATTATTTTGTTAAGTGTAAATTAAATTAGAAATCTAGAAAGTTTACTAAATCATTAATACTTCCTCCCTCCCAGCCATTTGTTTACATATGGTTTGGACACGGAGGTTAAGAAATATGTATAAAGTAGTAGAAAAAAGAAAGAAAAAAGGGTGAAGTGGTGGGACCCATTAATTTTTAATGTATAAAAAGGTGATAGTGGAGTAAAAAATAGTGTGAAAAGGAAAGAAAAGTGAGAAAGTGGTGGGACCCATTACTATTTTGGGTAAGTTTTGAAATGTAAAGAATTGGATGGGACATCCCAAAAAGTAAACTGTAAAGAAATGGTGGGGACGGAGGGAGTAGTAATCTATCCCTTAGGTTTATATACTTTTGTCAATTTCCGGGAATCAAGTCAAACTTGGTCAAACTGATCATAAAATCATAAATTGTTTTCCGACACAATTTATTTGACATATATTTGGGATAGAAATATCAAGTCAATGATATATTTTATACCAAGAAAGCAATGGATACGGCTAAACGCACGAAAACCGAGAATTTTCAAACATCGCTTTTACAAGCCAAAATAGTCAAAATTATTTTAAAATGTGTTGTTCTTAAAGTTTTACTCTCAAACATATTTGATATATTCACTTCAATATTTATATTAAATTATCTTGCAAAAAGCCGTGTCAAAAGACCAAAAACGAATTTTATTCCGAAAAAAACCTGAAATGCTTATTTATTCGGAGAAAATCAATATAAATTCAAATGTAATTATTCCTCGGACTTCATAGTCACTATTATTCATGGAATATTATGTTTGAATGTATATCAAGTCAAAACTTTTGTCTAACTTGTCAGTAAAGACAAATGATTTTTTCTGCCACTCCGGAAAGCTGTTTTAACGTTCCGAAAATTCAAACAAATACTTCCACTTATCTTTTTGACTTGAAACTTGGGATTTTTCATTAATATATTTAATGGTAGGAATTTCATGATTTTAACATGACTTTTTTCCGAGATCCTAAAATCCGTATGAAACTGATTTTCCGGTCGCTTAAAAGTCATAGATGGTCAACTCATTTCATGGTGAAATTTTGACCATGATCCTCTGGGATTATTTTAAGGGGATCCCTAATTATTCATAATTTTTTATTGATTTTTCAATTTTAAATGAAAAATACATTTTTATTCGTTGGTAACGTCTATATTTGCATTATATGATGTATAAATATTGCATAATGAGTGGGCCACGTTTTTTGCCACTTTAATTTGAATTTTAACGGCTGGGAAATACACTCAAGGTCAACTTGTACTATGCTTATATTTTTAGCAACCTTTTTGGCTTAAAATAAAGTTAAAATGCTTAATTTTTGGCTATAGATAAAGCCCCACCCACCATTCATTTCTCAAGCCATTTGAGCCAAAAAATTCTGGAAAAATACACTCTCATACTCTCTTTTGTGCAGTAGCAAAAAGCTCCCAAGAGTTTTAGTATTCAAGATTTCTTTAAGCCTTAGTTTCATACACTTTCAAGCTTGTTTTACTACACTTTCTTTGCTCAAACCCACACACTTGGCTTCACTTATTTTGGCTACCCCAAGACCATTTTTCCAGTAGCCTTTAAGTGTTCTTGAAGCCTCCAAAAGTCCATTTTACAAGCCGTTACTCCGCCCATATTTCTGGGTAATTTTCGGTGACTTTTAGTGTTTTTCTTGGCTTCAAATCAACTCGTATATCTTGTAGTTCACTTTATTTTGTTTAAAATTGATCTTAAGCCTTTGGAAGGTCAAGAGTCATAAGTTGGTTTCATATTTCTGTTTGTGCTTAATTGCTCATTCTTTTAACAAATATTTTGGTTAGTTTACGGTTTTATACACTCGAGCATAAATCTTTGTTCATAAAAAGTATATATAACTTATAACTCACTAAGGAGAGTTTGTAACTTGCTCATCCTCTCCTAAATTAGTTGTTTCCCTTGATTTAGTTCGGAATCCAAAACAACTCCGATTTTACTTAAAATTTCGAGTACGTGATTTCGTATAAGTCGATATATACGACATAAACGAATAGCTAGCTTGTAGTATTTTTAGTAAACCTTTTTAACTCTTATTCCAAGTTGTAGACCATTTGTATAAGTCTCGTATAGAGATATAAACAAAAGTCTCATTGTTAAATAGTACAAGTTAGCTCACTTTATTTCGGAGTCGAAGTCGATTTGTATAAGTCGAAGGTAACCACATAAACAATAGAGTTCTTCATTTGAAATATCAAGTGACATAAACGGAACTAAAATTCCGAGATAGAGAATTTTTGTATAAGTCTCGCTATAATTATAAAGAGGCATAAACGAAAATCTCTCGTCGAATATTAGTAAGTTTATTTTTAACTTCGAATCTGAGTTGTAAGCCACTTGTATAAATCTCATATATTTATTTAGAGATATAAATNNNTCAAGAAGTTAAATTAACTTCGAATTACAAGTGCAAAGGCCTCTCGTATAAAACATATATTAGTTATAAACGAGCCTTACTTGTTTAATTCTTGAAGTTAAAACCAACTTTAATTCTGAGTTGAGTAATATTCGTATAAATCGATATATGATATAAACGAAGACTCCTCGTTGAATATTAAGTGGTTTGTCTTAGTACGTTTAAAAGTCATTTTGTCCCTCGGTATATTTCCAAGGCTTTTATAAACTTCTTAGACTTTTTTCAAAACGTGCTTGATTTAATTCAAGTCAAATTATATTCAGTCATTTAATTTATTTAGTTGGCCTTATATAATCATTGTGTGAAGTTACGTGCTTGCATTTGTTTGTGCTTTTATTTGACATACGCATTTGATTGTTTGCATACACGTACACACACTTGCTCCAACACACATATATATATTGTCGCTTCGGCTATTTATATATTGTGCATGTCTTTGGTCTAGTACAGTAATATACTAGTTCCAAACAAATCTCTTAAACAGGATTTAAGTCGTAAGATTTGTTATCTAGACTTTGCTGTGAGGTGAATTGAGGTGAGGTGATCATTTGTTCTAAGACCCAAGCCTTAACACGTTAACGGGGAGTTAAATGTTATTGCGCCATCAAGAAAAAGGAAAGACCCAAGATCCAAGACCTAAGATCCAAGATCATCAAAGTCGTAGAGTAACATAATATACGCAAGGGTGATTGCACAGCTTTGAGGAGGTAGCGGGAAGTTTCACTCCAAGACAAGCTTGCAAGGGTTCTACTTAGATTGTGAGGAAGTAAAGGGGAGTTACATTCCAAGATTAATCTAGTAGGTTTTGCTATTGTATTTTGAGGGATTAACAAGTAGTTAAGGTCCAAGATAAATACATAGTGGTTGTAAAGCTTTCTCCGCCAACTATAAAGGAGTATCTTTATAGTAGAGAAAATCTCGAGTTCAG
>PHNY01190628.1:2295-24424 GCA_003724115.2 Anethum foeniculum | reverse complement strand
TGTTTTGAAGAGTTCATGATACGAAGGCCTGAGAGCGGAACTAGTCGTCTGTGAACCAGACCAATTGCACTAGGCGTCAGTGATCCGTGAAGGGAAACTAAGTATCATCATTAGAATGATTATCAAGTGAGTGTTTGTACCTAAGAAGATTGCATAATAGTTTGTAGGAAGACTTGAGGTGAAGACGAGAACACGAAACAGCTTTTCAGTGGACAAGGCCTCCAGAAACTAAGTCAAATCCCTCTATGGGAAGGTGTAGGCGCAACTAGGAGTGTACAAGGCCATAGTAGGCGCAACATACTTGTTAGAGCTTCAAAAACTAAGTAAAGAATGGCTTGTATGCACTAGTAGGCTCAACCATGAAGCAAGGGATGGAAAAACTAAGTCAAAAATGGTGGTTTTATGGCTCTAGGTGCAACATCCTTTCCTTTGGCTCTCTCTAGGCGCAACCATGTTCCTCCTTGAAGATTCTAAGTGCTAGAATGCTATTCTAGGCGCCACAACTTGTCCATGAAGGCTTGTAGGCGCAATTTGATGTCTTGGAAATGATTTCTAAGGTCTACAAGCTACTATAGGCGCAACATGGCCACTACATGTACAAAGACTAAGTACTAAAGCCCTAGTAGGCGCCACCTAGGGGTATCTATCCTTTCTTGGCGCAACTTGATGGTTTTATAAAGTTTCTAAGTCATGAGAATGCATCCTAGGCGCCACCAAATTATTACATTGATATATATTCAAGTTTAAAGCTACAGAGGCGCAACCAAGTACAATTGACAAGCTGTTGATTTAATTTGCATGGACAAGAGCTTGCCACGTAGCCAAAGTTATTCACCTACTACCTATCAGCTATATAAACAATACGTAGCAAACGTATTCAATATCTCTCTACCTTTAAAGAAGCGAAGCTCTTGTAAAATCGAAGAAGCTTTTCTTTATACAATGATTTGACAAGGAGAGGTCATGTCCGTTTGTTCTCTCACCAACAAAGACTTACACACTTGATTGCACTCATCAGTTATAGCTTTTATACGTTGTATTGATTATCAGTAGATAAAAGCTTAAGCTTTTTAGAGTGATAGGAAGCCTTCATATTTTCATAGCTTATCTTGTATTGAAACTTTCTTTTTGACACTTTGAATCTTTCATATTCAAAGGTGTAAGCAACCCTTCGAGGTTTATTTTCTTAATAAATAAATTAACCCCGGATCTCTGTGTGTTCTTGTAGTTTCGTTTTTGAGTTTTATTTTCCGCTGCTTTAGTTTTGAAAAACGAAGAACATACATTCACCCCCTCTGTATGTACATTTGGACCTAACAATTTATGATTCGTTCCGCAGAGACTATTATTTTTCACATATATTCCTTAATTAATAATTAATCGAACTAAGAAAAATAAAATTAAAAACTANTTTATCTAAAAATTATTTCTACCTAAAGAAATTATTTACAAAAATTAAAAGAAAAGCTAAATTAAACTAATTAGTTAATCTAATTATCCTAATTAATTAATTTTTATTAAATTAAAAACTAATTAAAATTCTAACAAAGGGCATGACCGATACTAGCCAATAATCAACCAACAATAATCAATTTTTTTAACCAATCACAATTCAACAACGTTTTTCCAACATTTTAAAACATAAAAATAACTAAATTAAAATACATAGTCTGACCAAAAACAAACTGCAAAAGACTGTTAAACACAAACCAAGACTCGATTTTGCAAAACAGAAACAGACTCGGTTAACAAAAAATATGTAAACTGTGAAGAGGAACTCGGCTGGTGGTTTGGCTCCTGACTCGGTAACTCGGATAAGACGACTCAGTGAACTCAATTCCTAACTCAGCTATTGACTTCGCAGGTGTGGCTGATGCAGGAAGAAGGTGGCAGGTCGGAGTGATAAGGAGGTCTGGGCAGCGATTTGAAGGTGGTTCAAACTTGATAACTCCGATTTGAAGGTATTGAAGGAACGCGACGGCTGGACTCGGTGGTGACAGGAGATGGGTTTGTCGGATGAAGGAGGAGGGGTGTTGAAGTTGGTTTTGCAGTGAGTTCGATGATGTAAGTCTGGTAGTCGCAGCTGCAATTGAATGGTGGCTGTGTTGTAGGCGATGTTTGAGAGAAGAAGGAAATGAATTGGGTCTGGTGATGTCGAGTGGAGATGGGGGAAGAATGAGGTGAGCTGTTGGTGTTGGCTGTTTGGTGAAGAAACGGAGCTGATGTTACGGGTCTGTAAGGAGAACAGAGGTTATAAGGGTGAACGTAATTAGTTGCAGGCGAGATGAACACAGGTGAAGTTGGGTTGTTGCAGGTGGTTTGGTGGTTGGAAAAGGGGAATTGAAGGAGTGATAAGGAGAAGAAAGTTTAAATAAAACAGGGGAAACAAATGTAAAACAGGGACGAAAGAAATAATTCCAAGGCAAGTAAGCAGAAAACAAGGGCACAATCAAGAATAAATCGCAGAAATTTAAATACTAAAAGTAATCGCAGCAAATTAAGAAATTATAAAAGGAATCCAACCAAACCCCAATGCAAATGAACTTTACACCGGAATTTGGCCGGAAAACGATAAAAACGCTGAAAAAATCAAAAGACGTCAAATTAAACAAGAGTTGTTTCAAAAAAAGAGAATTATATATATCTAAAATTAAAGAGCACTTTACTACCATTGACTTGCAAGCATCAAAATAAGACTAACTACACCAACTTAAACACTAGCATATCAAGAACACATAAATCAAGATAACACCAAATTGAACAATAAACTAGATCTAGGAATTTAAAGAGCAAACACACACATCCACTTGCACAAAATTAAAAGCTACACTAACTCACACACCTAACATTAAAATAAACACTACTCTATCAAACCCATTAAACTAAAANNNAAAAATTAAATCTAACACTAAAACTAACTAAAGAAAATCAAGAACAATGCAATAAAGTAAAATCAAGGCATCCTTTCACCAATAAGGGGTAGTCTTACACTATTGATCCTCCTTTTGGTTTTATGAAAGTTCATTCGCCAAGAAACAAAAAGTAGATCTAAGAGCTTCAAAATAAAAACAAGAGAAATGAAATTTAAAGACAAGATTTGCATAAAATTAAAGAGTGTTTAAAACAAGAACAAATTGAATACCCCCTAGGGTTCTAGCCTAGGGATGGGTAAACAAGAAATTAAAGAGCAACTAATCTAACCCCCTAGGGTTCTAGCCTAGGGATGAGTTTACAAAATATGAAAAAAAGCTACTAAAAACAAGAAAATGAAATTGAAACTAAGCTAGTCCAACCTAGGGTTCTAGCCTAGGGGGTGATGAATTACAAGTAAAGGGAAGAGGTCTACTTATAGGGGAAAAAATAGGGTTTTGGGGTGGCTTGGCTAAATCCTAGCCATACATTTGTTGTTGTGTTGTTTTAATCATGGTCTTCCATTTCAACCAAGCCTTATCATCAAGATTCCTCTTCAAGAAACTTCTCCATCCTTCCCTTTTATTTTCCCTTTTTCTTTTTGCTCTTTCCTCTTTTGCCCTTCCTTGCTTTTTTTTTTTATTTTTCTGCAAAACAAAGTAAATGCGCTAAATTAATAAATAAAAATACGAAAGCGAGCAATAAAATAGGTATAAAAATATGTAAATTTATGCACTTATCAAACATATTAATGAACTTCATACGGACTTCTGTTAATGACTTCTTCACTGCACTTCCTAGAACCACATGTATATACCAAATCTTCATTATGTACTGATTTCAGTGGAACATAGTATTATTTTCAAGTCCTTGTTCTATGTTGACTTATCCAAACCAGCATTGTTGAGATAATAAATACTGCTTCAATCTTGCTCAACAGCTTAACTTTTGTTTAACTTCCATGCATGTGTGAAATCACCTAGGCTTTAGAATTATTATTTACTTAATTGTAAATAAATAAGTCTACCTAGGTTTAGTATTTTAAAGTGTAAAATAATTTAATTAAATAAACTATATACAATTTATCAAATAAACTAATTAAAGATTATAAAATAAACTTAATTAAGTTTATGATATAACCTAATTTAAGTTTATAAAATAAATTATAAAAGTTTACAAAAATAAATTGTTTTGGAGTTTATAAAATAAACTTATGCCCATTTAAGAAATAAACTTTATTTTAAAGTTTATAAAATAAATTGGTTAAAGTTTATAAATAAACTTTACTTTTAAAACAAAACTAGGAGCCTAGGTCAAGACACCTTGTGCATGGCACATGACCTGGTCAAACTGCAGTTCAGTACCCTGAACTTCTTCACCTTTGCAAATAACCCACTTCACTTTCCAAAGCTGCTTTTAGTAGATCAAACCTAAAAACTGTTTACACTTTAGCCCTTCCATAAAAATAGCTCCTCACTTAACTATTTTTCTAGACAATAATATTTAGTTTCCCTTCACGGATCACTGACGCCTAGTGCAATTGGTCTGGTTCACAGACGATTAGTTCCGCTCTCAGGCCTTCATATTATTAGCAATCAAACCACTGTTAAGTCTTCTACCATATCCAATCAGCTTCACTAAAATCCTTTAGGTCTTCACACTGATTCTGAGAGTTGTTTCGAATGCCTTCAACCTTATTTCTCCGTTGCCTGAACATATTAATGAACTTCATACGGACTTCTGTAAATGACTACTTCACTGCACTTCCCAGAACCATGTGTATATACCAAATCTTCATTATGTACTGATTTCTGTAGAACATAATATTATTTCCAAGTCCTTGTTCTATGTTGAGTTATTCAAACCAGCATGGTTGAGATAATAAATACTGCTTCAATCTTGCTCAACAGCTTCAGCTTCCACCACTGCCTCTAATAGAAGTTTGTAGTGTTGGAGGTGGTGAAACTCTTTCAGATGCCATGATAGACGGACGAATTTAAATAAATTCATCTTGTTGAGAAGATGAACCTAGTAACTATTTATGTACCATTTCAGCCTGTACATCTTTTTGAGAAGATGTAAGGTGGTCAGTAGTTGCCTCGGATTGGATACGACTTTTCTTCAGGGGAGGCAGAACTACAGGTTCACTCATAACATCTTCCTTATTTGCTGCACTGGAGGCAGTTTCTCCCTCAACTCCCTCAGAAATCATAAGTTCCTTACGATTCAGGGTTGGGTTGAAGGTTCTGTTTGAGGTTTTGGCTCTAGTGGCTGGTTATGAATTTGTGGCATACCAAATTCAGCACCATGAATCTTAATTTGTTCTTCTAGTATCCATGCATGTGTGTGATCAAACTCAAATGAGTTGATATCTAGTAGATCTGAAACATTATCAAAAGTACCACTATTTGCAGAAACATTCATACCTGATTGCCTGAGTATGGAGAAATCTGGCCTATATACATTTTCATCT
Source organism: Anethum foeniculum (assembly GCA_003724115.2). NCBI lineage: Eukaryota > Viridiplantae > Streptophyta > Magnoliopsida > Apiales > Apiaceae > Anethum > Anethum foeniculum. The sequence goes on along the minus strand of PHNY01190628.1, from coordinate 19,041 downwards.
TGTTGCATTGGCTCAGTTTCTGTTACAGGGGCAGGAAGAACTGTTTCAGTGGTATGCTCAGCCATTTGTTCTTGGAGTTCTAGAGCTTGCTCTTGTTGAATTGGTACTGGTTCAGCTTCTTGGTGTTGCACAGGAGGGTCTGGAATGTGTTCTGCTTCCTGTTTCACTGGTGCTTGGACCTGAGGAATAACAACATAACCAAAAAAATCTCTAATAAAATCTAAAGAGTTACCCAAACCCTGTTTCTGTTGTTGCTAGGATAATCTCTGTACTTGATTAGTCCTTGCACTATTTTGATTGTCAGGACAGGAGGATCAATCATTTTAGATCCTGAAATTAATGCCTCATACTCTTCAGAAAGTTTCCCATTTAGAACCATTTGCCGAAACCTAGGATACAAGCAGCCATAAATAAGCAGCCATGGATTGATTCTCTAGTATTCCATAAATAAGCAGCCATAGTTGATTCTCAAGTTTTCAGCAATATCCATCCCGATCACTTGATTGAACCATGTGATTTCATGAAATCCACTGATTTTTAGAAAAAGTGTGTGAGAGATGATGTTGAAGTATAGATTCCATTCCTTTGGAGTTTGCCAGGTACTTTTCCATTTTCCAATGTGCAATTTAATGACCAAAGAAGTGCTGGAGCTCTAATTTGCTAGGAAGTTTATCAAAGTTGTCACGAGAAAGATGCAGATCTTCATTAAGATCATCTCATGTGATTCTGCTCGTCTGATCAGCATTTGGAAACTCAAACCCTAATTGGTCACCTTCAGAAGATTCTGCAGATGTTGTATTTACGTATCTGAGAAGCTCAACATCCAATTTAACATTAGCAGTTAAAGCATAATTCACAATTGAATGTTCATTTAAAAAACAAATCCATTTTGTGAAAATACCTTTTTGTTCGCGATCATTTTCTAAAATAGAAATATAATTTGTTTTCGAATCTCAGAATTATCAGCCATTTTAATTAAAAATAGGAGATTTAAATTTTAAGATTTAAATCACAAATTAATTTTATACACACAAAAATATTTAAAGAAATAGGACCGAACACAATTTCCCGGCCTTAGCAAAATTCGAATGTGAAATGGTACAAAAAATGTGAAGGCACGATATGATTTTAAGATAAATTATCAACTAAAACACCAAGCAAAACACTGCCTTAAGGAATGAATATTCGGATTCAAACTATTCTTCAAATCTTAATGAAACCTAACGAAACTTATATCAATCGAAAGGAAATTAGATGAGCTTCAATAATCTGGTTTCAAAATAAATTTGCGCAGTAACTGGGAGTCTTATTACACCTAAGGCCAACTTCAATTCACCAAACCAAGGTTGACAGAGTTTTTGTAGGGATTTTGATAATCGAAATTTTTTAGATCAAAACCTTCTTGCGCTTGTGTATTGTTGTGTGTATAACAACATAAAAAATTGATAAGTAAATTAAGCTGCGCCTGCTGTATAAACACAATGAGTCACCAAGTATGTAGGTTGCGCATATACAATACTCACAAATAATTCAATTTATAAACAAGTTATTCGTTAAGGTATGTAACTGAATTAACCACACACAAATTTGAGGAATATATTGTTTTATCAATATAAACCTTGAGTTTGCTACACTCTAATCAGTAATGATTAGCTGCAATAAATTCGATAGCATAACATTACAATTACAAGCTTGAGAAATAAATATGGTCTTCAATGGAGCTCTCGTAATTGTGTAGTAGGTTGCTGAAGAAGATAATACATAAGTGAATGCTTCTGCTTCCTTTAATGTAGACTTCACAAAATTAATTACGTGGCCCAATTACAGTCAAGTTAATTAATTGTGTTTCTATAATCATATAAACCACCTAAATAGGAAGTGGCACCAAAGGTGCAGCATTTGGTGGCGCCTAGAGTAGTAATTGACTTGGTTGAATATTCTAACACTTAGGTGGCGCCTAGAGTGGTAAAGCATTAAATGGCGCGAGAGTGTTCCTATTTCATGACTTTGTCATTTCTTTATAAGGTTTGGTGGCGCCTAGAGTGGAAGACACTTTGGTGGCGCCACCAACCTTGTAAACTCTTGCCTTAGTCAATTTTAAAGACCAAGTACACTAGTGGCGCCTAGAGTGTAGTTCTTATAGATGTTGGTTCTTACTAGGTGAATTTTTACTTAAAAATATTTTCTTGACGTTTGAAATACACTTCAATCTTCTGCAGTCTTCAAACCATTCTCTTATGTATCAACTTGTTTACTTCTGAATGATCAAGTGGATCCTTTTATGATGTGTTGACGCTTCGTACACTGGTCTGGTTAACAAACGACTAACACTGAATTGAATTTACTTAATCTCCTTACAATTCTGAGTTGATATGCCTGTAGGTTATTTAATGCGTCATCCACTGAAATCCCGTGATCTTCAATACTCAAACCAATACACTTCCTTTTGACCGAAGTTTTTCTGATCTTTATTTCTTCACAAAGGCTTGAACATGTTAATGAACTTCTTTCCGTGACTGTGGTAGACTTCAATCTTTAGGGACATGTTTTGATTCTTCGTATTTATCTTGTATTCAATCTTCTGGATTCCAGTGCTTCATAGTTTAATATTATTTACTTGTTTCTTTTTCTTGTTGAGTTATATCACATCTATTACATACTATGTTACATTATGCTTTACGGTAAGGAATTTATTATAATATGTTACCCAATAAATTATCTACAGAAAGAGGGTTGAAGATTTATATGTCTTTTCGAAATAATAATAGAATAAAGAACACAAGTAATAAAAGTAGAACATTTTTATTAAAGATATAAAAAGTGATTAATAAACTCACTACTCTCTCAAGAATGTACAATAACCTTAGGAGCTGTTAGGTTACACGAATGATAATAATGTTAAGCAACACTTGTTGTGTACCTAATCCATGTATATATATACACAGTTACACAATTATACGGGGGAAACCATATATTACCACCCAATATGTTCCACCTCATCTCCCTCCACCTATCTCCCACATCTTTCATCTTTCCCGCCCTTTTTCTCTCTTTCTTTTTTCTCTCCGCGCCTTCTTCACTCTCTATACTATTTTTCTCTTTCGTTTTGTGTCAGTGTGTGTATCTCAAAGGGTGTGTGTGTATTTGTGGATTGGGGCGTGTGTTTTTTATTTGTGTTATGTGCATATTTTTTTTATTTGTGTTTAATTTGTTTTTATTTTTAAATTTATGATTTAATTTTAATATATAAATAATTAAACTTTAATTTTGGGTAAAAAAATAATATATAAATAAATGAAAATAATCACACAAATTATTGTAAATTACTTACTATTTTCTAAATAAATAAAAATGAGAACTTTGGGAATGGTTTAGACCTTAATTCATGTCCTCACCGATATTATAGAAAAGTCTACTCCTTCATTGGGTCGCCGTGTGATTTACGTAAAAGATTCATGTGTTAACGGATTGCCAAGGTGTCAAGGTTTACCTTGATGCGGGTCTAACTTCAACACAGAACAACCGTTTGATTATTTTCCTAACAAGATTCAGTATTACAATTGCTTAAGGAGGTTGCAGCTTGTGAGAGAGTATGCTTGTCAAGCATGATCTAGGTTCTTTCTGTCCAATTACCATATGTATATTTTTAAAAGTGATATATAATCATAAAACTAGAATTCTCTATCTCCTTCCCTCCGATCGTGCTCATTCAATCTCAATTGAGAACTTTCAGTCGAAATCTCCTTAAGTAAAATCAACATCGTCGAAATTCATTTTAATTGTTACTAATCAAGTCTTTTTCATCAAAATTTTAACATATCAAAATTATAGTCATTCTTGTGTTATCGCAAACTCGCTGTTATTCGGTATTGTTTCGTCATTATCTCCTTAATCGAAATTGATTTGTTTTGATTCCAAGGTTTAATTGTTTTGTGACTAAGTCATAGAGTTCACTCATCGAGTTGTAGAGTTGCTTCACCAATTTAGTAAAAGGAGTTTGGTTTTGTTTTTCATAATTGTTGATGCTAATTTATGTGATTAATAATATGCATTTAATGTGATTTTATTATGTCAGTTTTGAATAGTTTTTTTTAGAAAAGATTCATGCTATATTTGTTACCGTGTTTTAATTTGGTAATAGGAAAAATTTATTTGTTACTTTTATGCCTATGTTTTATTTTAAAATGACTTAATTAGTTTAGATTTTTAAGGCTGTTATTGGGATCTTTTTTGAGCTGATTTGAAAGGACTCTTTGATTTGTTTTGAGAGTAAATAATGATTTCAATATTCATTATGATTTATTGTGATTTATGTATTTATTAATATTTATTTAATATGAATTGATTATGGGAGATCTAAGTAGGTTTTTAGGAAGTATTCTACATATATATTTTCACTTACAATTTTGTATTGCTAATAAAAAATGAACATTAAATGAGTTGATTAGTTTTTTCGGATTTGAGAGATAGCCTCTAATCATGCATGATTACTAAGATTTATCCATTTAACTATGTTTATGTATAATATATGGTTACCGAATTTGGTAATTTCTATATTTATGCAATATAGAAGTTCTTAATTTCATGATTTATATATGAAAATCAAAATTTTCTTTGTTTTAAATAGCTAAATGATAGGCGTGGGTGTTGGGTATTGCGTACCTCCAATGGGTCTTTGTACATTAATGGTTGTCGGAGTATTCCAAAATTTTATACATTGGTGTATACCAAATTTCTAGTCTTTGACAAAGAAATATTTATAAAAATTTTATGATGACTTATATTTATAAACATTCCTTAATTAATTATCTCTTAATAAGTGAGGTTTCTAGCCAAAGGGTAACCCCTTTGGTTAGAAATTTTTATTAGTATGATAATATTTTTATTTCTTCATCATTTGTGTACTATTTATATGGGCTTATGTTTAATTAAAATTAAAATTTTGGTTTATTCAACTATTACGGTATTTTTTCTTTTTATTTTCTTTTTTCAGGTTGCTTCTAGATGAGTGGGTTTAATATTGAAGACAGGTGTTTTATTGTTAGACATTAAAGATTTATCTCCAAAATTTCCATGGTCATCTTTGCATGTCTGACGGTTAGAGGGTAAACTTTCTTGAATGAAAGGAACTCATTGATGCGACTATTGTATTTCTAATACAATTCATCTACGTGTAACGTATCTGTTGTAAAAAGTGTGAACTTTGGATAAAATTATATTTCAAATTTGATAAATTAAAATTTATTTAAATTAAAAGGAAATTTGTGAATTTATTTAACTTAAAAAATCATCCAAAATATTTGAAATAAATTTTTATTGAGATAAAGTTAATAGATAGCATAAGGAGTAAACGAGAACAATATATAATAGAAAAGTACATCATAATACAACAATAAAAAACAAATTATGAATAGTCAAACACACTCCTTCTAAACTTGGACATATTGTTCATCCGTTGCACCATAAATCTTCCAAAGGTGTTCAATGAGATCATTTTGCAATTAAACATGTGTCTGTTTGTCCCGAATTCGTGGATGCACTTGTATAAATTTCATGATATCCTTGGTACGAGTGTGCCTAATAGAAGTTAAAGGTACAGATTCATTTAAATCATAATTTTCATTGAAAAGTTAAACTTCCTTTCGTCTTCAACAATCATATTTTGAAAAATTATACAAGCCGTCATAATATATTTCATTGTGTCGACATCCCAAAAACGTGATGGTCCGCGTATCGTTGTGAACCGAGTTTGCAACACTCCAAATGCCCTCTCAACATATTTTCTAACAGCTTCTTGTGCAGCTGCACAATTCTTTTCTTTTTTTTTTTGCATTTTCTTGAGAGGATGGAATAGTTTTAACAAACGTGGGCCAAGTAGAATATATACCATCATCAAGATAATATCTCATATTATATTCGTGCCTATTGATAGTATATCTCACTTTTGATCCAAGACCTTCTGCTAATTCTTCAAATAAACTGGATTGATCTAACACATTAATGTCATTTAACGATCCAGGTAATCCAAAAAATGCATGCCAAATTCAAAGGTCTTTGAAATTATTGCTTCAAAAATTATAGTGGGTGGGTTCTTGAATATGACTAGTTTACATAACTTGCCACGTAGAGGGACATTTTTCCACTTGCAATGCATATAGTCAATACTGCCTAACATTCCAGGAAAACTGCGACGTTTATTTTTCGCCAACAATTTAGCCACATCTTCATTCATTGGTCGTCTCAAATATTCTTCACCAAAAACTTCGACAACTACTTTAACAAATCTTTTCAAACTCTTTATTGTTGTGCTTTCGCAAATTCTTACATAATCATCAATAGCATCAACTGGTATTCCATATGCATGCATCCTAAGTGCATCTGTTATTTTTTGCAAAGATGATAATCCACGAACTCCCGCGACATCAATTCTTTGAATAAAGTAATTATTCATGAACTGTAACTGCTTCTTGAATTGTAGGAATATTGATCGATGCATGTGAAATCTTCTACGAAAAGATTTCTCTGGATATGTTGGAGTATCAGAGAGTTAATCATGATAAAGTCTAGCATGACATTCTTCTCTATTTCCATTAAACACACAGTGATTCATCACTAATCCACCATGTTGTGATGCCATATTTGCTCAATAGTGTTTATGATATTGATAAGCAGCATTAATTATCGTTAGTAGAGCTTGGGCCTCTTCTTCTTCCGCATTCATTAGCTTGTAATAATTCGTATATTGTTTGAAATTGTGAAATGAATTTAAGAGTGTTCGGATAATATGTTGGGACTTCTAACAAATATATAATTTATATTTAGCATATTGAAATATAACCGTACCAATATAGCTGTTAAAAATAGTCGTTAAAATATAGCTGTTAAAATATAGTCCTTATAATTTCCAAATTCAATATATCAATTAAATATTATTTTAAAAATATAAAAGATATCATTTGAGTGAAATAATTTTTTAACCCCTATATTTAGGTAACTATTAGTTTAATATATTTAAAATTTTAAAATAGGAAACCCATTGAAATTGCCCTTAAAATGATATTAAAAGCTGAAAAGTGTGGTCCTAAATCAACAGCAAGATCTAAAATTTCCATTATACACGAATAAAATGTAAAATTATGGTTCCTAAGTACCTTCCTCACTGTAAAATCAAGAATTGACCTTGAGGTATTGATTATGAACTAATTAAATAATTGAAAATTTATAATAAAAACTAGTTCGAGCAATAAATAAATATATTATAATATTATTTAAGAAATTATTCTAATTTATTAAGAGAAGTTTTCTTAGAAGACTTAGATAGAATTAAAAATCAAATCAAAGAAATATGATGAAGAATTTCTAGAAAAATACTGGCATAATACTTAATAATTCTTGATATTTCGTAATAGATACGTATAAATATGCATAAAAATTACAAAATTTGTGACATATATTTAAACATGTAATATTTAACTATTATTCGAACAAAAAACTTACTTCATGTAGGAGTACATGACAATTTATTTTATATATTAACTTTTAGTTTATTTCATGTGAACACACTTGACAATTAATTATATGTATCAATTTTTAATCTTTTTAATACAATCACATACTAATCTTTTTAATACAATCACATACTAACTACACTACTTATACTCATTCAATTACATATTATATAAAAAAATGGATTATTAGATATATATTAATTTTACACATTGATAGTTAATCAACTTATATTAGGTATACTTGATATATTAAATAATTTTATTAATAAGCAGATAATAAAAAAATATTAAGAAAATATTATTATTTATTATACAAAGATATTATAGATAATAACGTGTGTCTCGCATTGGGTTATTATGCTAGTCATATTAAAAGCTGAAAAGTGTGTTCCTAAATCAATATCGAAGATCCAAAATTTCCATTATACTGTACGAGTACCTTCCTCAATGCATAGTATTATGGTCGTAAAATCAAGAATTGACATTGAGGTATTGATTATGAACTAATTAAATAACTGAAGATTTATAATAAAAATTAGTTGAGCAATAATTAAATATGTTATAATATTATTTAATAAATTATTAAATAATATTAGAAGATGTTTTCTTAGAACACTTGATGAGAATTAAAAAATCAAATCAAAGAAATGTGACGAAGAATTTATAAGTTTAACTTTTGATTGATTTTTTTAGTAATGACGGAACATCTATATGCACAAAAACTATATCTATTAAAATAGTTTAAATTTATAAATTTATGAGTTTATTATATGTAATTGACAAATAATAATTTTGTATTGTAATGATTAATAAAAAATAGCGGAGTTGCATGATAAACAATTATACATCGGGTGTACAAGTCACTCTTGCATTTGCATATACATGGACATGTTGACTCCTGTTCTAAACTGTGTGAAATGTTGTCCCTATTTAATTCTTTTAAATAATCACATCTTTGTCTTCTTCCCATTTTCCTTTGATGTAAACCTCTTGTATCTATACATCTACTATACACACAAAGATCCCCAATTCAAGTTACTTGGTTTCTTCAACTTCCTCATGGCACTTATACCACACCTTTTCTTGACACTCTTCTTCACTTACTTTACCACTCTACTTGCTTCAATCTCACAAGACAAAACTTCACTTTTAGAATTCAAGAACCATATTTCTGATGACCCTTTTAGCCTTTTAACAAACTGGAAACACAATACTCATCATTGCCTATGGTATGGAATAACTTGTGATTCACTCTCCGGTAGAGTCATTTCCGTCAATATCACCGGAAATTTCTCTGGTTCTCTAGTGGGGTCAGTTGGGGACTTAAGTGATCTCCGGGTTTTGTCTATTCCTGATAATGTGTTTAGTGGTGACATTCCTGTGCAAGTTGGAAATCTTCGGTTGCTTCGGGTTCTTGAGCTTCAAAGAAATAATTTTTCTGGGGTTATTCCGAATTCGATAAGGTATATGTCTTCACTTGTTATTGTTAATTTGTCGAATAATTCTTTGTCGGGTCAGATTCCGGATGGTTTGTTAGGTTTTGGTAGTTTAAGTGAGATTGATTTGTCTAATAATGGGTTAGGTGGAGGATTATTGATTGGTGACAATTGTTTGGTTTTGATTCATTTAAAGTTGTCTAATAATTTTTTTGTTGATGAAATTCCGGGTGAGATTGGAAAATGTTTAAATTTGCGGACACTTTTATTAGATGGTAATATTTTTCAAGGTCCTCTTCCGGGGGAGATTGGGAGGTTGTTAGAACTTAGAGTTCTTGATGTTTCAAGAAATAGTTTGACTGATGAAATTCCAAAAGAGTTAGGGAATTGTTTGAAGCTCTCCGTTCTTGTCTTGACGAATTTAGTTGATTTTAGTGAAGATGATGATAGTTCTGTTGGTATGTTTAGAGGAGAGTTTAATGCTTTTGAAGGAGGTATTCCGTATGAGGTATTTTGGCTTCCAAATCTTCGCGTTTTGTGGGCTCCAAGAGGAAATTTTGCCGGACAATTGCCTAGTACTTGGACCAAGTCATGTTCACTTAGAGTGCTCAATCTGGGGCAGAACAAATTTACTGGTCTGGTGCACGAGAGCATGGTGGTAATGTGTAAGAATATTACGTTTCTGGACTTGAGCAACAATGCATTGCAAGGAGAGTTGCCTTTGCAACTTCCTGTTCCGTGTATGTTATACTTCAACGTCAGTGGAAATTTGTTATCTGGTTTGCTTCCAAGATTTAGCAATACCACTTGTGGTATTAACTTTAATTCTTATGGTGATTTTTTTAATGAGGAAAACATTATTCAGGAGTCATACTCGGGCAAGCCTATTTGGATTCAGCAGATAATTGTGGATAATTTTGCAGTTGCGCATGATTTTAGCTGGAACAGTTTTGTTGGCTCACTGTCATCATTCTCAATTGGAAATGAGTTCTTGGCAAAGGGAGTAGTTCTATATAGACTGTTCTTAAATAACAATAACTTTACTGGCTCTCTACCTAGTAATCTTTTTCCTGGCTGTAATGACATTCATGATTTTTCAATAAATTTGAGTGCCAACCGTTTATCTGGAAAGATATATCCTGAGTTGCTTCTTAATTGTCTGAAGCTAACTGAGCTTGAAGCATCAGACAATCTGGTTGAAGGGTCGCTTCCTACCGAGATTGGGAGTTTGAAGATGCTCCGTCGTCTAAGCTTGAGCAAAAACAGGCTGTCAGGGTCTCTACCTGATCAATTAGGCAAGTTAAAGAATTTAGAAGAAATTCTTCTTGGAGAAAATAATTTGACAGGCATAATTCCCCTCCAACTTGGTCTTCTAACTTCTCTTAAGATTTTAAATCTGTCTCAAAATAGCATAAGTGGAATAATTCCTTTGACTTTAAAGAATGCCTCAAATCTCGAAATTTTATTGCTTGATCATAATACAATTTCTGGAGAGATACCTTTGTTGTTTTCAAACCTCTCCTGCCTTACTCAGCTAGATCTTTCTTTCAATAATCTTTCTGGCCGTATACCTCATTTTCAAAATTTTAGTGATTGTCGTAGTTTTAGAGGAAATAAGTTTTTGAATTCATGCCCAGACCAATACTCAATGCCTCCAGCTTCAGATTCAGTCCAAGTTGCACTCCACAAGTCTCACCACAAAAGCAAGCTAAGGACATTTGTCATAGCGATAGCCTCTTCTGCATCTTTTGTACTTCTTATTTTAGTTGTGGTATTTCTCGTTTTCCTCCTCCGGAGGAGAAAGCTTAATAGAATCAGCAGCTTAAGGATAAAAGGTCTAGTGACCTTTGCTGATACTCCAGTGGAATTGAATTATGACAATGTTGTCGGAGCAACTGGTAATTTCAGCATCTCCAACCTTATTGGAGCAGGCGGCTTTGGCTCAACTTACAGAGCAGAATTGGCCCCAGGCTTTCTTGTTGCTGTGAAGAGGCTCTCAATTGGTAGATTTCAAGGAATCCAGCAATTTGATGCCGAAATACGAACATTAGGAAGACTTCAACATAAAAACCTGGTGACGCTTATTGGGTACTATGTTAGTGAAGAAGAGATGTTTCTTGTATACAACTATCTTTCTGGTGGAAATCTTGAAACCTTCATACATGAGAAGTCTGGCAGTCTCGTGAAGTGGTCAGTGATATACAAGATAGCTATTCACATTGCAGATGCTCTTGCTTTCCTTCATAACTCATGTGTTCCAAGAATAGTTCATCGGGATATCAAGCCTAGCAACATTTTACTTGACGAGGAGCTTAATGCCTACATCTCCGACTTCGGGTTGGCTCGTCTTCTTGAGGTCTCTGAGACCCATGCCACTACAAATGTCGCAGGTACTTTTGGATATGTGGCCCCAGAATATGCAACCACGTGCAGGGTTTCTGACAAGGCAGATGTGTATAGTTTTGGTGTTGTATTATTAGAGCTAATATCAGGGAAGAAGTCCCTTGACCCATCATTTTCCAATTATGGCAATGGATTCAACATTGTTGGATGGGCGAGGTTGCTGATCAAGGAAGGACGCCCAAGTGAACTCTTCTCCCTGGAATTGTGGGCTTCTGGTCCTCATGAAAGTCTTTTGGGTATGCTAAGACTAGCTGCAGCCTGCACTGTAGAATCACTCCCTGTGAGGCCAACTATGAAACAGGTTCTTGAAAAATTGAAGCAGCTGCAGCCCTGATTACTGTATCCTGCAATTTTACCTATCAGAGATAAACAATAACGGTATCATCCCTACAATAAGAAAGAAGGTAAGATAATCTCCCATCTAGAGACCCCTGACTACATATAATCCTTCTGTCAAAACTTAGAAGTTTGAACTTAATATTTGAGATAGAGAAACCATTTTGTTTCTTTTCGAGAAGTATATGGCAGTTTGATTTTATAATTAGCCAGAAGATTGAGGACACTTTATTTTTCCTCTAACTACGTATTTCCATTTAGGTGAAGCCGTGAAGGAGTGGTATTCCTGCTTTACATACTGATTATCAATGCTAGCCAAGTCCGTGTAGAAAGGTTGGTCACAACACACAATAGCTTATATGATTCATTTTTAGTATTAGTTTTGTCTGCTCACTTTGCATTTGTTAATTCTGCAGAAGCAGCAGTAATAGTTGTGGCCAGGAAAACAGAAAAGAAGATTATGGCTTACACTTGAAATGTGATGCAAGTGTATCCTTGATTTCATTTTACAGCCGTATGAAATATTACGCGCTGTCTGGTTGGAAGAAGGAAAGGAAAAGAACGAAGCTCGAAAAATTGTGGATCAGGTGAAAAAGATGGAAGTCAAAGGGAAAGGCGATGAAATTGAAAGAGTGTATAAATTCCAAGGATGATTTTTCTGTGAAGATAATGAGTTGGGGGTAGGAACAACCAAACTAGGCTGAGGAAAAGAATGGAAATTATAAATATTTCTGGCAAAATAGTACAAGTTCATTGGGTTGAAAATGCTTCCTGGTGTTGGCGATCTAATTTGAGCATCCAATTATATGTTGGAATTGATGATAGAGGAAGATTGTAAAAGAAACAAAAAACAACAATATCTTATAAGTGTGTTTCATATGTATTTTAGAAACCATAACAAGTTGTGTGCAGTCGGTCAGTAACTGAGAAACTAAACAAAAGATTGAGAGACATATACTAGCTCAACACAAAACCAGCAGAAAATTCAAAATTGTGCCCCAAGAAATGGAATAAAAAATTGCGAAAAAAGTGTGAGTATTCATCAATTTGAGACTTTTTTTATAAAATCATGGTATGTTAAACTGAAGATGAAAAATGGGGATAGGCAGGATGTGAAGCCTAAAATTGGCCACGAACGATTTGCATTCAAAGAGAGAGATGTGTGGATGGAGGGAAGCAGCACAGCAGTCAGCCTTGTTTTAGTTTCTTACAATTTACAAACTGAGTCAGCCTTGTTTTAGTTTCTTACAATTTACAAACTGGGTGGGGTGTTAAATGTTACTGATACATACTACATTCTTAAAAATACATATAATAATAATAATAATAATAATAATAATAATCTTTCTTCTTGTCTTGAGATAAACCAAACCCCCTCTTAAACCCACCCCTTATCTCTCTCTGCAATTCAAGCTTCCAAGTACACACATCTCTCTCTTCTGGGTACACAACACAACACAAACAAATGAATTAGACCCAAATAATGGCTATCAACCCAAAACCATCTTCAGCTTATCTCTTATTCTTCTCAAACTTTCCTTCACCATCTCCTTTGTTAAGCCCAACAACTAATTTGTATCCAAATTACAACAAAAAGCAGTCGTCTTTCTTGTTACTCTCACCTCACAAAACCAAGATTTTTGCTATTAATGCCTCACCCACCTCCACCAAATCACCACCGGCCTTCAAAACACTCTCCAATGACCCCAATGATGACCCAATTTCCACACTTAACCAACGGATAAGGCGAGAGCAAGGCGGAAAAAGAGTTAACAGACCTAAAGTTGTCGACTCTGCCGAAGCAGACAAGTATATACAAATGGTCAAGTTGCAACAACAAAGGGGACTGCAGAAGTTGAAGAATAATAGGGAAGCTTCTTCTAGTAGTAATCATGGTTTTAGTTATAAAGTTGATCCTTATACGCTTAGTCCGGGTGATTATGTTGTGCATAAGAAAGTTGGGATTGGTCGTTTCGTTGGAATTAAGTTTGATGTTAGTGGTAGGAATGATTCTAAAGCTGGTGGTGCTCCCATTGAGTATGTTTTTATTGAGTATGCTGATGGTATGGCTAAGCTTCCTGTTCATCAAGCTTGTCGCTTCCTTTATAGATACAATCTGTATGTACACTCTCCTTGTCTTACTGTTTAGAAACACACACACACAAATGCAGTTTCTTTTATTTTGTGTGGTTGGGGGACTTGGGAGTTGTGAAACGAAGAATTATGCACAAAATTGAAAAGAAAAATGTAAGAGAGAAGAGTAAAGAAAAGGCTTGATAAACTTTTGGCCCTTAAAGTATGTGACAGTTGTACTGACATGGGGAGTCATGAACAAGCATTCTTCACTAGATTGGTATTATTGAGCTCTAGTATAAATTAGGATTAATGGAATGGAGGAAAGGATGAAAATCTTTATTTTTTCATAAAACAGTACATATTTCATTCATTCTAACCAAACGGAGTTCAAGTATTCTTAATAAAATCAGAGTATTTTGTTCTAAAATATGAAGGCAGTTAGTAGTTTCCATTGGACACCCTAGTTTATCTGAGCATGTGGAAACCCTGAGGATTATCTGCTCATTGCTATCTTTTTTTGTTTTTTTCCCTAAATGTTGATTGTTATCTTGATGCAATTACTCAAATGGCAGCCCCAATGAAAATAAAAAACCCCGCGTTTTGAGTAAATTGAATGACACAAGTGCATGGGAGAAGAGAAGGGTGAAGGGAAAAGTTGCTGTTCAAAAAATGGTGGTTGACTTGATGGAGCTTTATCTGCACCGTCTTAAACAAAAAAGGCCTGCTTATCCTAGGACCGCTGCCATGTCTGAATTTGCTTCACACTTTCCTTACGATCCAACTCCCGATCAAAATCAGGTCTTTGCTTATTTTCATTTTGTTTCATTCTTCACATTCTTTTAATGTAAGTCCTTGTTTTCTACTAAAGAATCTTTTCAAATGTTGTCTACGGGAATGCCTTTGTATAAGATAATCCTTTAAAAATGGAATTTTTTTGAACTAGACCTCAGTGTTGGATGCTCATTTTGTCTTGCACATTGGACCTTGTAACAGGCTATCATTGATGTTGAGAAGGATCTGACAGAAAGAGAGACTCCGATGGATCGACTTATTTGTGGAGATGTGGGTTTTGGTAAAACAGAAGTTGCACTTCGCGCCATTTTTTGTGTGGTCTCAGCAGGAAAACAAGCTATGGTATTAGCACCGACAATTGTTTTAGCGAAACAACATTTTGATGTTATTTCAGCGCGGTTCTCTAGATATCATGGTGTCAAGGTTGGACTTCTAAGCAGGTTTCAGGTATGCTATCTATGTGTTGGATACTTACATTGAGTCATTTTCCTATATATATACTCAGTGATAAATTCAGAGTTCAGTATTATCCTTTTCAATTCTTTTACCTTTTCTAGAAAAAATTACATGCTAATCACATTAAAAAGGGAGATTTAGCTCAAGTTATGTATGGTTATGCACCTTTTATCTAATTCAATCAAAACTAATATGAACTAAGCCTGGATTTCAAAGTGTATATGGTGTATCTTGCATGATGAAGATCTTTATACTGTCAAGTAAATCTTAGTGTAACGTTACAGAACTAATCATAAGGAGCTAGTTAAAGTCTATTGCAGCTGTCATTCATTTCATTCTTTGATAAGCAATATTATTTCACTTCCTTCTTTTTAATGAGAGCATGCTTCTCCCTGTATATGTTTGTGGAGTAAATAATGATACATGAGTTTTCATTTGTCTTCCTATATGTGAACCTTGTACGGTGTAGTAACTTGTTACAGAATGCAGACGAAATCAGTCAAAGAGGAGTATCTACGGATGATTAAACATGGGCATCTTGATATTATCGTTGGGACTCACGCTCTTCTCGGGGATCGTGTTGTATATAATAATTTAGGCCTCCTTGTTGTTGATGAAGAACAGGTTTTCTTCCTTGCCTCTATGCTATCATTCGAATAAAATACTTCTTTTTTTACCGGCATTTGCTTGCGCGTCTTCTTGTATTATGATCCAATGCAGCTCAAATTTAATTTTGATGATATTTTAACTTAATCTAACTTTTGTTGAGGGTGTAGAGTAAGAAATACAGTAGAATCTCGATTAATTAATCTTTTTTTTAGCCTCAACACAATTGTTACAATTTACTTGACCTCGATAAATTGATAAAATTCTCCGGTCTCAAGGCTATTTATTTATAGAAGTTTTACTATAGGAAGAAAGATTAAGGAATGGTTAGGATGAAGTATTGACTAGGGTTTTCTGTGGGATGGATTATCAGTAAGACTGAGAGGAGTAACATGTGAAATCTTTCTTAACTATAGAAATGATACAACTGAATTACATTGTTGTCACGTCGATAAGTCGAGTCGAGTCGATGGAGGTCTAGCTTGTCGACTAGTCGACTAGTCGCTGACTAGTCCACAAATTAATAATAATTTATTAAATAATATATAATAATATAGATCTTATAAATGTGGTTTCCCACAACAAAAGTCTAACATTCCCATACTCATATGTTTATCAGTCACAAAATAGATATGTTGATTACAAACATACATTTTTTCCCCTTACTTGTACTCACATAATTACGCCGACTATACAAAAATATAAACAGATTATAGTACATGTATATTCAGTTTAATCAATTTATACATACTTAAACACACACACAAAGATATATAAGCTAAGATTAGAATGTTATTTGTTGCTGATGTTGAGTGGTTGATGCAGGATCTTTATATTCAGCGCTTTGAACTTTATACAGAACAACTNAGAAATATTGGAATAATGAGTGAAGATGAACTGATTTTATGGAAAGAAAGGTAGAATAAACTAGGCCTCACACCTAGATTACTTAGGTCTCACACCTAAGAAAATATTAGAGCTTAGGTCTGACACCCAAGAAAAGTAATAAAACTTAATTCATTCCAATCTGATTGAATCAAATCTGCATACAACTATTTATAGGTCTCTTTGGAACCTTCTAGATAGATATCATTCAAGATATTTAATTTCAGGGGACTTTCAAACTCCTAAGC
>PHNY01190605.1:14682-29505 GCA_003724115.2 Anethum foeniculum | reverse complement strand
GTAACAATAATACATCAAAATCACTTTGTCAATTGAACAATTAAGCACCAAGAAAAATCATGAGAATCAATTAAAAGGAACGAGAAGACATCAAGAGTAATCAAATTAACTTCATCTTCATTCTAGTAAAGGATTTAGCCAAACATGACTACAAGGAAAGCAAAACAAATAACTAATAAAATTCTAGATCTAGATTTGTGTCTAGGATTCTAACGGTTGGTGTCACCATATAAAGACAAGAGAGGAGACCCATATATATAAGGAAAATATGATGGGTTTGGGTCTTGGATTATAAATCCTGTTTAGGATATATTTCTTTCTTTTTCTTTTTCTTCTCCAATAAGTATTCGATTTTTCCTCTAATTTATTTGACTTCAATAATGGTCCACCTCCATCCTTATTTCACCTGTTCCTGCTTGAAATCTGATTTTATTTATTTTCCTAAAAAACAAAATAAAACAATTTATTTATTAATAAAATCATGAAAACAAATATAAAATAGGTATTAAAAATATCTTAAATTATGGACCTATCAATTGGCTTTTCCAAATGGTGTCATTTCATATTTTGGACTTACGACCGGCACCCTTAAAGTAAGTGATTATGTTACTAATGCCCTTCCGTTAGTAGAAACATTAATTAAACGTTAAATTAATATTTTTTTTTAATTTTCATTTAACTTTTTTATTTTAAAACCACATATATATTAAAATCTCTCCCTACAATCTCTCTCCACCCTCGCTCTCTCTTCCTACCTTTCATCTCTTCCCGTCATCACTCTCACGCTCTTATCTCTCTCCGTCGCGACTCTATCTACCACCGTCTCCCTCATTTTCACTCTTTATCATGGCCTTCTCCCTCTCTCGCCGATTCTCCCTTTATTTCTCTCCTCTCTTCTATCTTTTTCCATCTCAAATTAACACACACATCACAAACACACACGCCGGTCACACTACAATACACACACACGTTGCACGCATATATTTCAAACACCCACACATACATCAAACTCACGCACACAATCAACACCTCAATCTCCCCCTACACTTCGCCACCAAAACCGTCGTAAAAGCCAGCGCCATCACCCCCAAACTTTAGTTACCAACCAATTTTACAAAGCCAATTGAACATACAACTATTTAGTCAATATTTATCATAATTATCCTCCTTCACCCAAAGTTTGGTGCTTTCACTAGTTCTTTGCAAGTAAGAATTTTTTTTTGAAGTTCCAAGTTAGGTTGTATGTAATTGTGTTTTCATTTGTTTTTTTGTCGAAATGTGTGGTTAAGGCTTATTTGCTTGTTTCTTAATGTTTTCACTAACAGAATGGGATATGATTAGTGCAATCAGCTACTTTGAGGGTGCCAGTTGTAAGACCCAAATATGAAATGGCACCATCTAAAAAAGTTCAGGAGTTGCACCAGTGTGAATTTCCCTTATATTTATCATTATTACTTATTTTCGACTACTTTACGTCATTATTAGAATTGCTTGAAAGGTAAAATCAAACAAAATAATGCTGCTGCTATAGAACTTTCGTCTCTACTAGTCTGGCAAATATACCCACAAATACCTATTTTAAAAGTTTTGGCCAAAAATATCACTATAATACGCATTTGAACATTATGGTACTGCTAGGGGTGTTCGCGGTGTGGGCGGTACGATTTTTCTCTAAAACCATGGACCAATCCGTACATGCTGTTTGGTTAAATTTTCAGACCGCACTGCACAACTCAAAAACCACATAAACCACACTACACCAATGTGGTGAGGTCTATGCAGTCCTTGCGGTCTAAAAATATTAACTTAAAAAATATAATAAAATTGTAAAATTGATAGTTAATATAGTATTTCAAATAGATTTATCCTAACACCAAGCTTCTTGTTATCTTTTGTATATCACCTATCACATTACTAAAATAGTATGTAGATAAAATTATATAATTTTATATATATAGATACATAATATAAATATAACAAATGTATTTTATATTATAATATTATATAAGGTATGGTGCGGTTTGAACCATACTATTTAAATATAAAACCACAATTCATACCGCACCGCGCGATTTGTGAAAATTCTAACCCGCAACCACACCACAGAAACTAAAAACCACATTTTGTAGTGCAGTTTGGTGGGGTGTGGGCGGTCTAGTGAACACCCCTAACTGCTGCTGCTGCCTGATTTACTTAATGGGTGCATAATTATATATATGTGTTTGTATTTTCCCATTATTTATTCACTTGTGGGGTCTATTGTCTATTATAGGTTTCTTTATTATTTTTACGATGATGGTTCAGGTTGTCCTTTCTCCATTTTCTTACTTGTGACAACACTGAGATGAATTATGTTCGGTGTTCAGTCTCTTCTTGTTATTCGAAAACTTAAAAACTTAGATGCATATTTAGCCTTTCTTCCCAAATAGACTATATTATGATTTTTTTAGTTTATGTAATGGTATATGTTGACGGAGGAATTTGGTAACAACAAAATCGAGGGTCGTCGCCGCAATCTAGATCTACGTTTATGGTTCTTCACTGGAAAATTAAGCAGAATGTGGTGTTTGTGTTTGATTGGTTGCTGAGATTGCTTAGGGTGAGTGTTGGCTCCTTTGTGCTCTCAACTTCTTACCCTTGTAATTTGCCTACATATCCCAATTTATAAGGAATCAAGCCAACGTAGTTCTTAAGGAACAAGAAACCTAAATAGGCTTAGGTTTCCCATTTCGAGGCCCAGTAGGAGAACTTACAAAGTTGTCTTCAACAAGTTTTAGGAATGTTCGTCGATGAGGCCTAACCATGAAGGCCTAAGGTTCGGTTACGACTTAAGGACTTCACTGTTCGTAGATGCATCCTCTGCAGCGGATGCATCCCTTGCTATCAGCTATTTCTTATCATCATAACTGCAGGTATAACCATGATTTATCCCAAATGTTGGACACTTCCTTGTCCCCCGAATGAGAAGCATCTACTAGATAACAGGACAGGTCATCCCAAGTTTTTATGTGAAAAGTGCAGGATACTTCAAAGTTCCCCAACGAGGACACCTGTTAATGACAGGAACAGAGCTCCCAAAGCGCCCTTTCCAAATCCACTACAAATATCCCCTTTTCAACCTAAACCCCCATTTTTACTCTCTCTTTCTCCCAAAAAATCACTACCACCGTTGTTGTGCTTTTCTGAGCCTGAATCTGATCAAAAATCCGTCCATTGGCTATTCCAAACTGTTAATCTCACTCTTCAACTCTTAAGGTACAGACTCATGCCTTTATTATAAATCGAATATATTCATAGCATGACTGTTCATTTTCGCCTTTTGTACTTTTATTGTATGAACTGTATATAAGGGTGTATGTATAGCAGATTTTATCTTTATTCTATCCGTCACATTTACCTATGATGTTTTTACTGAATAGACTTGTAGACTATGTACTTCCCCATTTTACATTTCCTGGAAAAGTATACCTCAACGGGCTCTCCCATTTATCATGCAAAACGTATTCCATTTAGGAATTTCTCTTCAATCTTACATTTTTCTATTCTTTTCTATGGACGCGCCTGAAGACATTTTAAAATTTTCTTTGAATCTGGAGGATTCAGCGGCGTCCTCTCCATACCATCCTTTTGAAGATTTCAACAAATGCTTAGGCATTTATTCCCTCCATCTGTCTCTTTCCCTCCTGAATATCCAGAACCCTATTTTTCTCTACTTCTTCAAGAATATCAAGTTCGAAAGGAAACATGGTGTCTACAACTAGTAGTTTTTCTCATTCTTTATCTCATCATCCCATAAATCCCAATGAAGCCAATAGCTTGAGGGCATGCCCTTCTGTCTTTCAAACCTATATTGCTGAATTAGAGGATTACTTAAAGATGAACATACCTCCGACCAGGAAAAACAAGCTAGTCATTTCTTCATCTAATGAGGAATATATCCCAGAAAAGTCTCAAGGCGCCTCTACATAGGGCGCGTCCTTAGAGGGAAATGGTGATAGTGACTTCTTTGAGGACTCCAGGGATGATTATTCTTGTTTACCTCCACCTTCTACCACTCCGTATATTCATCACCTATTGAGAGTCATGTGGATGTCAATTGTGAAAGGATATCTTCGTTATATTATTTATTTTGGTATTTGCACAATTAAAACATGAAATTTAAATTCACGTATATCCCCTCCAATAGGACATGAATTTAATTGATCCAATATAAAGTCAAAAAGTCAAATCTAGTAAAATTACTTTCTATATTTATATTTTATATATAAATATAAGAGATATTCCTATATTGTTATAAAAGAAAAGTTAAATATTTTATGGGATATATCTCTACACCAAAGTAATAAGATTGAAAAAGAAATATCGATATTTGATATTTTTTAAACGATGTTGCAACATCAATAAGACAACAAGCTCAAAAAAGAAATATTAAATAAACAATATTTCTTAGAGAACTCGTGCTATATTAAAAATATTTACTCTAGCACCATAAAAATATTTTTATATCCAACAAAAAAAGTTATTATTCAAAGTATCTCAATAGTCATTAATGGAATATTAATATCCATTTTTATCAAGTGATATATAAATTTTCTCTCGCTACGTAAATTTATTATGTTTTGGAGAAAATCACTTTATATACTCACATATATTTCCTACACTCTTTAAACATCTTATATATTAGGAAAATATATTCTAAGAAGTTATTCAAGTCAAAACACTAGTCAAAGTATCCATCTATTTCTTCAAATGACCAATTGTATTTTATTCGGAACCTTAAACTGATTTAATCGTATTAAATTCAAATAAACTACTTTCACATGCTAGAATGACCTGAAACTTGGTATTGGTCATTTAAATAGTATTTTCTATGCATAGTTAAAGTTTCATAATTTTTCGAGAATTTTTGTCCGGGCACAAAATCGAGACAGTGGGTCCCACAGTTGACCATGTTTGACCAAGTCAACTGTGACTAAAATTGACCAAACTCTTCAGAACTTCATTATAAAATATTTCTAAGTGCTCCATATTTTAGATTTATTTATTGAACATTTTTGAATTAATTCAAAATTTTAATTAACGATACGTGTTACTTGTTTATTCATTAATCGATATTCATTCAATATTATATTGTAAAAGTGTGAATGCTGGGATTTGGTGGGAAATGAGCAAAATTTGAATTAAAGTTAGGCAAGAAATTCTTGAACAAGAATGAGCCACATCACCCCCTCCTCCACTAACTTCAAAACACTCATTCTGCTCCACCCATTTCACCTAACACCCTCATTCACTTTCTCTATAAATACAACCCCTCCCACACCCATTTACATACAAGCTAAGAGCATCAAATTTCAAGAATTATACTCTCTTCATCTTTCTCTAATATCTATACACATACTTCTTCTCAAAAACCTTCTCTCTCTTAAATACATATTCATATATATAAGGTTTTTCTTATACAAAGCTTAGTTCTACAGCCAAGCTTATTTCCGTCAAGCTAGCTCACCTACTACCACTCTAAGGCCTCCCGAAGGGCTTCCCAAGTTCGTCCAAGTGTCAAAATCCGGTCGAACCTCCGGTGAATTTTTCCGGCAAACTTTTTCGGCAAACTTTTCTGTTCATCTTCTAAAAGTGGTAATTTTTAGCTTCGTATTTGAGTCTTAATCCATTATATCTGATTTGAGCTTTGTACTTATATTCTCTACTACATCTTAAGCTCTACCATTGGATCTCTAAAAGAGACCAAAGACTCGAACAAGGATTCGAAAAAGTACTTGATCTTACAAAAGAATCATTATAAGAAAAGATATGCATAAAGTACTTATATTTGATGAAAGCACTCTTCAGCCAATTATTTGCACTTTATATATCTCGATCTTGGCTAAAGGACAATAAATGCCTAAAATACGTTACGAAGTAGCATCTCTTGAATATCCTAACTAACATCTTTAAGTGTTCTGTGGGAAATCATTGGATACTTACAAAGCCTCGTAATTTTTTGTCAAAACTTCAAAAGCACAACTCAAGCCAATTAGTTTCACTTTTTATATCTCGATCTTGGCTTAAGTACAATCCGTGCAAGAAGTTAAAAGTATTCTTCAATCTTTTAAGAAAAAGAATACAAAAGAATCCCTAAGCTATAAAAGCTTTAAAAGGGCTTCACAAATTACTCCATCTCACGTATTATTTAAAAGGAGTAATTAAAAAGTATACTTTGATTATTTGTTTATCTTTAAGCAAGTATACTTGATTTTATGTTTAATATTCTTATTTGAATATTATATTATCTTGTGGGCAAGTACCGTAACATACTAGTTCCAACCATCTTTTATCCATCCATATTTGTTTCGTATATTGTCTTATTAGTTTTGTACTGAGGTGAAGTGATGTGAGGTGATTCTCGTTCTAAAACCCAAGCCTAAGGCGTACTAACGAGGAGTTAGTCGTCTTTGCACCGTGAAGAAGAGAAAAGATCCAAGACCAAACCACTAAGATCCAAGACCTACAAAAGCTAAGGAAGTCAAGTCTACACAAGGATTCCACATCAACTTTGAAGAAATAGCGGGGAGTTATTGTCTAAGATAAGTTGTGTAGGGGTTTACATTTATTTTGAGGTGGTAACCCTGTTTTACGCATCAAGATAAATATTTGTAAGGTTGTAAAGGCTTCTTTGCCTACTAAAGGAGCGAGTTTATTTTAAGGGAAAATCCCAAGTCCGGGAGAGGAGCTCGGGGACTGGAGTAGGGGTGAGCGAATCTATTAGAGGTTGCGCCATCACGAACCAGGATAAATTACATCATGTGGTATTTTCCTTCCTTGCACTTTATTTCCGTACTAATTAATTGCATAACTTGGTAAAATATTTAAAAGGGATATATATTTTAAAACACCATAATAATTTTTAAATTGGTAAATAAGCTATTTAACCTCCCCTTCTAGCTTAATATAGCCCTCTTACGGGACCTAAGAAATTAGGAGGCGTATGATAGACATTGACTGAGCAACAAGTAAAAGCAATTAGGAAGAAGGCAAAAAAATTGGTTTGTGTTGGCATGGAATCCATTGCCATAGATGAGGAAGTAAAATGGTGCATGAAGTTTTACAATATGGAAGGAGTGATATCTCCCAACATATCAAAACTCGCAGTCACCCCCCTGTAGTTGGAGATTTAAGAATCGGTACATAGAATAACTTTTTATTTTTGGTACATAGAATAACTTTTTATTTGATTGATAATCATATAAAGCAGAAGAAATTTTAGCCATTTGTATTAAACACAAATTTCCCTCTTACATACGCGCCCCTAGAAGCACATACTATAATAAGAGGGAGAAATTTCTTAGTAGCATACTCAATCAAACCGGTTATTTTATCCCCAACCACGGATCATACTACCCTCCATAAACTGAAAATATATCCCTCTTCATTCAATAAGGCCCCACATCTTCACCTATTATGGGAATTTTAAAATTCCTCGAATCGTACTTACATCAAAATTAATGGCTTTAGTGCGGGTGCACCTCTACACTCGTATAACAGAGCCATTATATAGTGGTACGATATTGCTCTCATCCAACTATCACTCAAAGGCTATAAGCAAAATGCTACTCTTTATACAACTTATCTTGATCAAGAATTTCCTAAACCTATCGTGCAAGTGTTCAACTACTTCTTTACCGTTCACAAGAGTGAGAAGGAATATATTTACTTAGTTGTCAATCCTAAGCACAGCGGAAAAGGGTTCTCTAATAACAGAGTAAGTCACATAAAATTGTGGAAGAAACCATATTTTTACGAATGGGAAGTTGATAGAGTCAAGATCTCTTCCCACTTAAACCCACATAAGGGCGCGCCCCTGCTTCTTTTCCTTTTACTTCACAATAAATTTTATACACATTCCCTTTTCTTGCCTGCTTTCTTCTTAGAAAAAAGGGTTGTGAATAAGCTCGTGGGCGCGCCTGCTATCTGCGTCCAAAACCATTCTTAGCCTTACCAAATGAAGTTTTAGCTTAAAAACATTAGTCATAAGGAGAACTTGAAAAGGGTAGAACTCTTACCTGAAAGAGTTGGAACTAAATGTTCTTTTCAGAGATTCAAAAATGACTGCCCCGTTAAATCATCTAAATATGACAAGGGAACTGATGAGGATGAGATGAGCGAAAGAGAAGATGAGGTAGATGCTGAAGGGGACAGCAATCTTGAAGATAGTAATTGATAATAGGAGCACCTGTTGTGCGCAGTCTTTCTTCATATTGCAACTCCCATTCAGCCATTTTACCCGACATACATCATACTTGCTTCATATTTATATCTTGTCATCTATCATGCTTGCATCATTTTTCTAACACATCAAAGCACATATTTTTCTTTCACTTCATCCATCTCTTATCTAATTTTATGTTCCTTGTTCCATAAATATGATAAGCTTCCAGCTGGCTTTGCTTGTGACACAACGGAGGACGTGCCTATTTCCTTCAAGCCCAAAAGCACCAGAACGCTCCTTTTGTGCGAGAAAGATGACAGGGCACTTGCTTATACAGAAAGAGCTCCAAGAAAATACCCAAGCAGCATCCAACTTGATTCGTCCAAAGAGGGCGAGTCCTCTCGAAAGAGAAAGACCATGGAGCCTTCTTCTGAAGTGGTCTCACACTTAGGTTCTCTAGCTGCTTCCTTTATTTTTGATGAGGAGTTCAACAACTGAAGGACCCTTGGTCCCGAAAAAAAACAAGGCATTGATTAAAGCCTCTTGCGAATTTCTTCTAATTTCTCTTTGACGACAATCTGTGATTGATAAGGAGAAAATGCGTGTTCAAGCCCTTGAGTTTGAAAAAAATGATCTCATATAAATTCAAAGAGTTTTAGGAGAAGACTGATAATATTGTAAGAGATAACAATCTCAAGATTGAATACTATAAAAAAATGGACAACGCCCTTGATGCTGCCAAAGGCAAAAGCTATAGTTGTGATGCCTTGAAGAAAGAAAATTAAGAGCTGAAGGCTGAGATTGATGATCTTGTAGATGACCAACAAAATGGTTGGGCTCGGGAGAAGAAGAAGAAGTTAAAGGACACGTCCTTTGAGGATGGCTTCAACAACTATGCTTCTGGGTTCATGGCTGCGAATCCAGATTATATGACTATTCTAAGTTTGGGGAAGAAATAGTCAAGTAGGCAAGTGACTTCAGGAGGGACTTTGTTGCTGCTATTAAGGCAAAACGGATCAAACTGGGATTGGAGAAGCCTGTTTCAGAAGGCACATCCTCATGTAAAGTACCTCTACAGGTGACACCTATAGCTGAGCGAAGGAATGAAGAGATCATATCCACTCAAGTTGATCCTAACTCAACAGCAAACCCTACTACTAAAAGTCATGGGGACGCACCTCCAAAATCTTCCACAGATGATATTGAAGCTACAATCATTACAGAGGATGCACCTTAGGCATCCTTTATAATTCATATCTCTCTATAATCGTCAATATGCATCATAACTTTAAACACTTTTGAAGTGCATGCCCTTGTTTTAAGCCTTGCAAGTTGTAAATAATTTATGTTTAATTCTGGTAAACTCTACAAGGATTAATTCCTTGGAATTTTTGCATGATTTTTCCTTCATCATTGCTGTCATTTCATATATGCATCCCATATTTATGTTAATTGGCCCGTGAGGATATATTCTCACTCTAATGAGCTCAGCCGTACCTTAACAGGCGCATCTTTCCTCAACCAACTCATTGAACGTTACTCTTAAGTCAATATTCATTTGGGAGAAAGGGCATATCAATCAATCTATTTTGATTATTCAATAGCCTCTCCTCATTTTATGTAGTACCCTATGTTGGTCATTCTATAGAGGGTGCACTCATTCTTTTGTGGGCGCGGCCGTTGCAAAATTAATCACTTATAAGAAGACTAAGTTATAACATAGAGTGTTTATAATTTTTATTCATGATGTGCTCCGGTACGAAACCAGCTTGGTCCCAAGACTACTATGCTCTTTGGAGAAAGAAAAATACTGAAAATTTTGAAAATCCTCAAGCATACACTAAGAGGGTGTACATGCACTACCCCCGTAGGCTAGGAGGCACTTATTGTGTAGGGGCCAAAGCCACACACTATTAATAATAATTCTTCAAATGCCTCATGTATTGAGCTTTTTGTACGAAATTGCCAACCTCGAATTGCAAAGACTCTCACATAACCAAAATTGGGCCACACTTCATCAAAATTGAATGGCTCACTCTTAGTTAAGGGGTCACTACAAGCTTTTTAGATGAAGGGCACTCCCATGACTACACAAAGGGCTTTATCCAGAATAGCTAAGGGCCTCACCTCAGTGCCTCTGTCGGCGAAAGGGACACATGATAAGCGTCAATGGTAGCTCCAAATATCATCCCACGAAGGGGCATCCTAATAGGGGAATCATGTTACACAAGAAGTGTTCCAGAATTGAAAGTACATGCAGAGCTAAGGAGGTGCTTAAACACTAACCCCCGGTGCCTATGATTGAGGACGCATCCTCAGGCAATAATATTCATTATGTTATGAAGAACATGTTTTTGAGGGCTTCTAGGGAATCCTCACTGATTATTTGACAAAGAGTAAATCAGAATACCCATTCTAGAGGGCTTCTAGAGCTTCCTCTACAGAACCTTCATGTAACAAAACCAATTCCAAGATTAATATTTGGAGGGCTCATAGATTAGTCTTAACAAAACACAAGGGACGTACAAAGCATCTCATAAAGAGGCATCTCATAAAGAAGCATCTTATCAAGAGGCATCTGTAAATGAGGTATCTCTCAATGAGGCATCTTTCAAGAAGGCACCTCAAAAAAAGGCATTCCATTAGAGGAATTCTATGAGGGGGCTTAATCTAACCTCAAAGATTGACAAAAAAAAAATATGAACTTGATCCTTGAAAGCTCAAGTGAAAAAATGACCAGAGCAAAAACGGCTTAGCCAAATGAGATGCCAATAGTAAGTGAAGGCGCACCCCGTTACTCACGGTGTGGTCTAAATTGACGAGGGTGATGTCAAGAACCTCTCTCAATTCAGATGAGCATCCTGATTATGATCATATTAACTTCGTGGATGAACACTCCACTTCAGAATAATATTTTCGCACATAGGGGCTCAATCGTGACCTTGGGGCCTCACCTTATTGATTATGGGGCGTGTCCAAAGGTTCACAGGGCCTCTCCTCCATATAACCTTCTTCCTGTTAAAAATAACCAGAGGACCTTAGTGATCATATCTAAAGATGAACCCATAGCACACGGGGATGATATGCTCAAGGCACGCCTCGAAGACTTACTCGGATCATTGAGTTCTTCAAGGAGTTATTGAGAATCATTTGTGCATCTTGTATCCTCCTTAAGGCTCACCTTAAGAATCCTTAGGGATCTCTTTTTCAGAAAATCATCACCATAAAAACTGAAAGCAACAACAAAATTTGTAAGGCGTTACCTTGAGGGCGCGCCCTTTAGATGAGGGTGTGACCTTTAGATGAAGGTGCATTTAAACATTTTCCTTCGAATATTAATCGGAAAGATCCCCCAAAGAGTCTCGGTCGACATCATTAACTGAGAATCATCGCCTCTGAACCATACACGGAGTCACCGTCTTTATTAATCCTTCTCCAGATCTTGTTTGATCCCCCCGGCAAGCCTTGTTTTACGTCGCTGATCGGAGACCATCGACTTCGAACATACCTAGAATCATATTTCCGCAACAACAACCTAAAGATCATCACTAGAACCATCCTTAGATCCAAATCGCCGTAAGATCTTGTTCGACCTCCTAGCTAGAAATCTTCATCCTTGGATCTTCTTTGTTGCCGCCGACCTTGTTTTCTCTATGGGTAATGGAATTATAAGATCCTAATCAATATCAAAGTTTCTAGGCTCTTCTATTGATGTATCCCCTTTGGAAGGCACGTCCTCTCGAGGAGGAGCGTTTTCCTCAACCAAGGATTGGCCCTTGGAGGGCGCTTCCTTTAGGAGAGGAGCATCTTCCTCTATAAAGGCATATCCTAGACTCTCCAATGGTGCTTGTCTTTTTTCCAATCTTTTTCCCTTCACACAAATAGATATGATATCTTCTTGCTTTTCTACAACCTCGTTCGAGGGGCAGGCTCTATCATCAAGGGCAACGGGCTTGCCCGTTGGTAAGGATGAGCCTTCTATATGGGTCTTTCCTCTCGATCCTCTAGTTCTTGTATAAGATAATGGGCATAAATCTCTCCTCATGCTTTATTCAAAATTTCATAGGAAATCCTTTTTGTGAGCAAGCGCCTTCTCATTACCCTTCTTCTACTAAAACCCCTTGATCGCACTGTGATAGCATTTCCGAGAATCAAGGACAACGAGGTCGCCCGTCGGTAACGATGCGTCCTCTAGGAGGGTCCTTCATCTTGATCTTCTTTATAATCCACTCACTGAGGTACCTCTCTGTGATCAACTCTTCTTATCCCGACTTTTAACTGATGACACTCATAAGTGTTATGCCTGGATGATTCATAATACTCACAATATCTCTTCTTATACCGACTTTGCCATGATGAAAGCTGATCCAATTTTCTGAAGAGTCCTTTGTTCTTGTTTACCTCAAAGATATGCTCAATGGATGCAGCTAAGGTAGTATAACTACTCCTCTAATAACTACTTGGAGGACTCCATTCCCTTCGATCATTAGTGGCATTCATCTGTTTGGGCTACGATTGTTCCTTTGGTATATGGGATTAAGAGATCTGTCACACTTTTCAGGCTTTCCCTTCGAGCATCCCTGACTATCAGTCTTCTTATTGCTATCCCAACATTGTTTCACCAACTTGAATGATTCTGCTTAAGCAAACAAATCTTCCAAGTTTGTCAGGTCTTTTCCTTGAAGATGCTTCTAAAAGTTCGCTCCTACCCGCAAACCTGCTATTAAAAATCTTTTTAGAGTCTTTTGCTCCCCTACCCATTATAGATTCAGCATTGACTCGTTTGTAGTACGAATTCAGGCTTTCCCCTTCCTTCAGCTTGATGTTAACCAAAGATGTCACAGGTGGAGCATACTTCACTACTACTTGGAACTTTGTCAAAAATAAGGTTTTCATCAATCCACAAGGTTATCTCTCCTGGTCCAAGCTTCTGAAATCATTGTTGAGCACTTTCTTTGAATGTGGCTGCTAGAAATTGACATCTTGCTAACTCAGGTACTTGATAAACATCCATCTCAATGTTGAATCTCCCCAGTAACTCCACGGAATCGGCATTCCCATGAAAACTGAAGTCATTGGTCATATTGCAATACCCCGGAGGGAGTTGGGCTTCCTTCACCCCGCTGAGAATGGAAAAGGGGCTTGAGATGTGGCCGTGACCTTACTTCCTTCCAAGTGTGCAAGAAGTTTCTTCAAATCATCAACATTGAAATTCCCTACTCCAAAAATATTCCGCACATTAGCTTGCTGAACATAGGGTTGAGGTTGATCCACAACGTGATTCGCGAGTTATCCTTATACCCGCACCTTGTCCTGAGGATGTGGCCGTTGAATCACCGGAACATAATTTGGCATTTCGTCTTGTGTGTGAGCGTTTGCTAGCGAATTTCCTTGATTCTGAAGATTTTTTTTGTTGTTGAGGGCTGACATTTTATAGAGGATGAGCCCATTGTCCATGTCCTCCACCTGTTACACTATGAGAAGCCAGGTATTATCACTGGAGCCTACCCCTCGTGGGTGCACCCTAATGAGGGAACCTTGCACAGTTTCTTTGCCTGAAATAGTTTAACATCCCTATGTTGTCATTTTGGTACTCACGTACCTGCCTTTCATTCAAACGATCTCGGGAAAGGGCTCGCTCATGTTCGTGGGGCCTCTACCTAAAATCTTTTCGGGGACTAAGGGGCACTCTTTGTGAATCACGGGGCCTCACTTCCCTATCACCTTCTTCTCTCTGCCACTCCAAAAGTAACATCCTTAAGTCATTATCATTAAGCCTTATGCCAAGCCGTTCCCTTAGCCTTCATTCAGATTGTCATTAGCACGAAGGATTTCTTCCATATTATGTCCCGATCTATGAGGATGAGGGATTACACGATTCTTAGCACCCGGCCTTTCACTGCCTTGGGTCTCATCGTCTGGATGTTCCACTATGGGCTCTGACCTTTTGGTAAAAACTCCAACCTTCGCGGAGTGATCAACGGAAAACCTTCATTATGTTGACTGTGGGTCTCCTTAGCACTTGTCCCCTCTTACTGATCTCCTTCCCCGGACGATGACGGGCTCTCCTACTAGTACGCAACAGTTCCCAACCTTGTTTCAAAGCATTCCTCATACGGTACATCTGTTCCATTAGATCTCGGTTGCTGATAAGCGCCGGTTGTTTTCTACCTACGGTTGGAGTTGTATATGTAGGATTGGGAACCTCCTCGGGG
Source organism: Anethum foeniculum (assembly GCA_003724115.2). Classification (NCBI taxonomy): domain Eukaryota; kingdom Viridiplantae; phylum Streptophyta; class Magnoliopsida; order Apiales; family Apiaceae; genus Anethum; species Anethum foeniculum. The sequence goes on along the minus strand of PHNY01190605.1, from coordinate 15,087 downwards.
ACGTAGGCCTCATGCTGGGCGTAGCCTTGTTCATCGCTTGCTTCGGAATCGTAATCAACATCTTCGTAAGGACCTCCATCATGACGGTGAGACATCTTTAACTCCTAAGATTATGATCTTGATCAGCACCCCTCTTTTTAGCGCCAATTTGTTGACAGAGGAATTTGGTAACAACAAAATTTGAGGGTTGTCGCCGTAATCTAGATCTACAATGGTGGTTATTCGCCGAAAAATTAAGCGAAGTGTAGTGTTTGTGTTTGATTGGTGGCTGAAATTGCTTAGGGCAAGTAGTGGCTCTTTTGCGCTTTCAACTTCTTACCCTTGTAATTTGCCTACGTATCCTTATTTATAGGGAATCAAGTAAATGTAGTTGATGTGGATTTCTCCACAAAGAAAGAAAACAAG
>PHNY01190605.1:0-13730 GCA_003724115.2 Anethum foeniculum | reverse complement strand
AGATTAAAACATAATCCAAATAGGAAAATAAAATCCTAAGTGCTTAAAACAAGAAAAACCCTTTCAAGTGAAAGGTAAAAACTTGTAAGCCAAATTCTAATTGATACTTATATAATAATCAACTACTTGTCTAACTTCATTCACCGCTCCTTTATTCCTTGTTGTCCAAGTAAGCTTCGTTACCCATATTTGCATCATTTCCAATTGAACATCGCCGCTAGTACACATAGCCAAATCCAGATTAACATATTCACTCCTTGATCCACATCAGTAGTTCTTGGGGAACAAGAAGCCTAAATGGGCTTAGGTTTCCCATTCCGAAGCCCCGTAGGAGAACCTACTAAACAGTCTTCGACTAGTTTTAGAAATGTCCGCCGATGAGGCCTAACCCCAATGGCCCAAGGCTCGGTTACGACTTAAGGACTTCATAGTTTATGGATGCATCCTCTACAGCGGATGCATCCTCTGCTGCCAACTATTTTTCATCATCGTAATCACAGGTATAGCCATGATTTACCCTAAATGTTGGACGCATCTCGTTCCCCCTAATAAGAAGCACCTACTAGATAATAGGACTTTGAATATAATAGATCCATATGGGGCCTTCCTCTAAAATCTTAAAATTTTAGATGGACGGATTCTCAATATGGTATCAGAGCTCTGGTCGGCAGGGGTCTCAAGTTCGACTCCCTGCCACCCCCAATATTCTCACAATTTATTATGGACACGAAGGCAATTTATGCCCCAAAGATGGGCGCCCATGATCCACTCTTCAACCCAAAAATGGGCTTTCGTGTGAGGGGGAGTGTTGAATATATTATATTATAGTATAATATAATATAATATAATATAAGATGGGCGTCCATGATCAACTCTTAATGTTTTAGATGGACTGATTCTCAACAAGGTGTTCCCAAGCTTTTGGGTGCAAAGTGCATGATATTCCAAAGTTCCCCAACGAGAACACATGTTGATGACAAGAACAGAGCTCCCAAAGCGCACACCAAGATTCACCCCACATCCCCAATGAGGACACCCACTGACTACATGAGGAGGTCTTTAATACACAGGATTACCTCTTGAGGTCTTTGACCACGGACACCGCCTTCCTAGAGTATATCCCGGCGAGGAGTTCTTTAATAGATACATGCAAAAACATACGTTAGTAATTCAATAATCACCTTTACCTCACTCTTCATAACGGGCTTTCCCAACGGACTCTCTCAACGGAATTTTCACAACGGGCTCTCTCAACAGGCGCGCTTATTGGAAAACTCTCACCCAAAATCCATCGATCCTTTCCTTAAACCTTGGTCAAGTCCGAAAAACCTAATTAAGCTCAATAATTACCCTCGAAAGCCCAACTGAAAATACCCCTGTAGTAATTTTTTGCCTATAACGGTATTATATGGATTTTTCCTTTCATTTGAAATGTAACGTTAATGTCTGATATCTTCATTTTACACAGATACACTGATCCTTTTTTGGAAATTAAGATTTAAATAAACTGGCAAGATAAGAAATCTTGCTATCTCGTTGTTTATTTTGACAAATGAACGCCTGCTCTTGCCCCCGAAATCAAGGAAGCTCTAGAAGGGACTGACGTGGAGGCAAAAGTTGAGGCAATGAAGAAAGCTATTATGCTTTAATCTTACCACAACTCTTTATAACAATTGTTCCATATGTCTTGCCTGAAATGATATTATTTGCCAAAATTTGGCAAATAATTTGCAGCATCCATCGACTACATAAGGGGTGTGACTTTGAGGTTTCTTGTTCAGTTGAATGAGGTGGAGATTATTGAGCCTTTGATACCACCAGTATTAGTGAATCTGGAGCACCGGCACCAGTTAATTAGGAGGATTGCATTCTTGCAGTAATGGCCATTTACAAATTTCATTGCAGTAATGGCATTTTACAAGTTTCCACAAGGCGAACAGCTCTTGGTTGATGCTCCAGAGATGATTGAAGAAATAAAAAGGGAAGGCGGCATGTTTCACGAAATTCGAATGATATTTATTTTATGAGATCAAATCAATTTGATATAAGCAATAATGTACTTCTCAAACAAAAACTAAATGATTTAACAGTTCTACACCACACTTTAATAAGTCATGCACGAGTGCCAGCATGAACTAGTGCCGCTTCACAAAGCTAATTTCATGCTCTTTCCGGACCCAAATTTGACCCGTCAGACTGAAAGATCCATTAGACTTTGCTCTGCCTTGGGACTTCAGGCCTAGCAGTTAGTAGGCAGTTGCAAATCAGAACCAATCAATTAAAGAATCTACTTCTTGTATTGAACTGCTAGTTCCAGATCCGATCCCTCTCGGTGAACGATGTTGAATATTTGTTCTTTTAGTTGAGGGTCTTCAGAAGGCTGAGAACTGCATTGAGGAGAGACTTCACCATGATTTTCCACGCCAGCCAACTCAGGACTTCTATCGGTTTCATTATCTTGTAGTTGAGGGTCTCCAATAGGCTGAGAACTGCTCTGAGGAGAGCGTTCATCGTGATTTTCTAAATGATGAGATTCAGGACTTTGATCACTTTCATTAGCTTGGTTATCTGTTGGGTCATCTGAAGCCCTGGAAGCCACTAAAGAAAGGCGGCAGAGAGGGCAGGTGGTGTGGGTTGCAAGCCAAAGATCAATGCAATCCATGTGAAATGTATGACCGCAAACAGGTATCTGCTGAAGTTTATCCTCAGCTTGGTAGTCACCAAGACAAACTGAGCATCTACACTCAAAAATGAGAAAATTAACCGTAAAGAGGAGTATTTACATCAGCTAAACAAAACAATATCTGAATGAATAAGAAAATTTACTTGGCCTAAATTCGTGTAATCCCTTCTATGAACATCACCAGTGTGTGTGTGTGTGTGTGTAAAACTGCAACAGTGTGCAAATGAACATGTGAGCAACACTAGTAAAACATGTATGTGTCTACAGAGTGAGTCAATATTCAAATTTTAGAGTGCTCCTCAGTTATCTAGCTTTGTCCAACTTTGATTGTTGCTGTTAACAGAATTGCCTAAAAATTTAAACACAATGCTACAACACATCTTGATATTTCCCAATCAGTCGACATATCCTTGCAACCAATTACAGTATCACTGATTCAATAAACACTAGTAATTCTGCACAACACCAAAACTTGAAAAGCATATTCATCTCATCACTATATAGTACAGCATACATACTAACTATTGCTAATCTAAGGATACATTCAACTTAATAAACAGTTTCTACTCCTTTCCTCCTATCAGTTAGTGAGCTAAATCTTTTTGATCAGACTCAAGTTTAAGTAACGTGATTTGATTCAAGAAAAGCAGGTCCATCCCTGAATATTATTATTAGAGTTTTGAAACCATAGTTGGAATTGCTTATAACTACATCTACAGTATGTGTTTAAGCAGAGAATCAACTTGACAACCAAAGCTTACAATAACAAGAAACAAATTCTAGACATGGATCTAAAATCTGAAGATGAAACAGAGTCAAAGAAAGACATTGTTACCCTCCTAGCCTAACATCCGTCCACTAAGGATGGAAAGAAGATCCACTAGGCTACAATGCGAGGGATAAAGTCAAAACTATAGTTGTTACATATAACAACACAAGACATATAAAAAAAGAAAAATCATATAAACTAGGGAAATAAAGAACAGTGACTAGAATTCATGACAGTATGACCCAAAAAATTGAAGTGCACATATATGTAGAATAACATAGATGACAATAATAGTAAGTCCAAGACAAGCAACTCACTGAGTATCCTTGACAGAAAAACTCTCTTTAAAAACAATAATTGGGAGCATCTCCCTCACTTCTTTCTTCAACCCCAATTCACACTGATCCAGAAAAACAAATTAATATTGTATAAATAATAACATAAATAAGTAAATATAAATGATGGACTTACAGTAGAGATATTATTATTATTATTATTATTGTCAATGGTTGCAAGCCTGGCAGTCCTCATTCTAAGAGATGACCAGTCAGCTCTCCGGCGGCGCAGATAAAACAAGTAGAAGAAGAAGAGAAGGATAAAAGTGAAAAAGATAGGTACAGAAAAGATGAATGCTTGGTAAAGCTTTAGTTGAGCTGAAAATGATGAACAGCAACTAACTGTACTTGTAGAGGGTGCTGATTCATACTTACTTTCAGACAACAAATATTGGATCCCCATACAATGATAGATTCATACAACACTAGAACAATTATTAATGGGGTTTGCATATACAGTAAATCCCAGATTTGGAATTACTGATTCTTGGAGAGAGAGTTGTGTTTCTATAATTGTTGAGGGAAGTAGATGTAGATATATACAGAGACAGAGAGAGAGAGAGAGGGTAATATACTCACTTCAACTTGGTAGGTGAATTTGCAGGTGGACAAGGAAGCACAAAAGTGTGTAAAAATTTCAAGTTTTAACTGCTCATATCATATTCATATGTTATGAACAAAACCATGTGAATAGTACTAGTACATTTTTGGCAACTTCTATATTCAACTGTCACCAATTCATCATACTACTCTTTCTTTACGCAGCTACTTAGATTCTCTGCCCACTTATAATTTCTGCCTGTATACCGTTAAACTTTTTTAAACTAATAATTTCTCCCCACTTATAATTCATCATACTACTCTTTCTTTGACATTCTTTGAGCTTGGTACGGGAAAAAAAATTACTTTAACGAGTTTTACTTTATAAGGACTAAAAATACAATGTCTTTGTTATGTTGGAATCGGAAAAATAATATTATTTTAACAAAATTATTATTTTATCAATTATTACTTAATCAAGATTTAACCGTACATTCTTCTAAATATTTATTATTATTCTTTATATAAATTCTTCATTTTTAAAAATATTTCATGATTTTAATTATTAAATTTTGATTAATAAATAAAATATTTTAAATGAAATTCTTTAAACATAAATTTACTATTAAAATATCAAAATATTATAAATATATATTTTATTGACGTTTTGATTTACCCGAAATTTCTCGATTAATTTCAACTCATTATCTTACAGTGTAATATGCTCTCGTTTTTTGTGGACATTTTTGTAATTTTCTGATTTTTAAGATCATGATATATACATGTAAAATATCAGTCAATCATTTTTATTGTGCTCCAATTTCTCAAAGGGTCACTTTAAAAAAATTTCCACCAAGTACTTGTTGAAATAAAAACTAGGATTTCATTTGTCTTTAATGCTAGGGTGGGTAAATTTCGAGTTTTAATTACTGCACTTGTGTTCAAAATTAATTCGGTTCTCATAAGGTGCCTACGTATCCTACGTATTTCTATGTATTTAGAGAATCAGGCCAATACGTAATTCTAGAATGAGTGGTAGAGCACTTTATATAGATGTTTTATCTAGGATTTTAGGTTAGGGTTGGGAGACTTGGCGAACAAGTCTCCAACTCAAAAGGTAATTGGGACTCCTTTGAGACGGTGGATTTTAAATCCTTTCTTGTAGGAGTTAGTTTCCATGTTGGACATCATATTTTGGGTCATGGTCATGTTCAAGACGGCCTGCCACATTAGTGTTCGTGACGGGCCTCGGATACGAATAACCATGTTCATGTTCGTGGTGGGCCTTGAACTCGAATTTCCATATCATACTAAGTATAATTAATACGTCATTAATTATGTCTTTAGGGTTTACTTCTAGCTCATATTATTTGCCCGCCAACTTTCGGGTTAACTTTTCGAGTTTTCGTGGAAGTTATGATGGTCTAATCGCGATACAGGGTCTTTTTATCCCTTCTCAGGTGCGGTCATGTTGCAAAGTGTGGAGCGACCTACACATTCACAGTGACTTATGTATTCTCGAGTGATTTTTCATATCTCGGGCCTTTATATAGGCTAATCATGCAAAGTTTGATGCTAATTTGCCCTAATTAGGACTAACCTTAACACAGGTTAATTATAGGGCGAGAGCTGCTTATATACCCTAATCGGGACTAATAAACATGTGTAAATTGCTAAATATCCTTAATACAGGTTAATTAGGAACTAAATTATACTAATCGACCCTAATCGGGGCTAATAACCTGAAAATTTACGTTTTTGGACAAGAATGTCGATGACTAATGATCAAAATTTTGTTCGAGGTCAACCTGGTAAGCCGTGGATTTCTTCCGAGGACGTCGGCCTAGGGCTTCTCCGGGAGGCTGGTCGGCCTCGCATAATCAATCGGGGCCTTCCCGGCAGCCTCCGGTAAGCCAGGAGTCATGTCCGAGGACGTCCTAATTGGCCAAAAAAAAAAAATCTTCTGAGGACGCTCTGGTCGACCGAGAGTCATGTCCGAGGATGTCCTGGTCAGTCGGAGGCCTCCCAAGAGGGCTGGTCGGCAGGGGGTCGTGTCTGAGGTCATCCTTATCGGCCAGGAGTTGTGTCTAAGGACGTCCTGGTCGGCTGGAGGCCTCCACGGAAGGCTGGTCGGCCCCTCATAGTCTTAGTCAGCTGGGGGTCGTGTCGGAGGATGTCCTGGTAGGCCGAAGGCCTCCCCGTAGGGCTGGTCGGCCGAGGCCTCCCCAGAGGGCTGGTCGGCCGAGGCCTCTCCGGGAGCCTTTGGTTGGCCAGGAGCTCCGTTCGAGGACGCTCTTCTCGGCTTGGAGCTTCGTCCGAGGACGCTCTGGTCGGCCTAAGGCGTCCCCGTAGGGCTGGTCAACCCCTCCTGATCAGCCGAGGATTCTCCGGGAGCTCCGTCCGATGACGCTCTTGTCGACCAGGAGCTTCGTCCGATGACGCTCTGGTAGGGATGGCCATCGGGTCACTTCGGGATCGGGGAGTGCTATCCCCGCCCCCGCTCCCCGAACCCGCCCCGATCCCCGAACGGGGATTAGTTTTGCTCCCTGATCCCTGCCCCGAACGGGGAACGGGGATCCCCGCGGGTAATCGGGGATTTAATATCTTTTATCAAATAAAATTTTATATATTTTTTTAATATATTTTTAACAAAAATAATTTAATAAATTATTATACATAAATATATTTTAAATTTAACATCATATTTTAAATAAGAATATGAATTTAAATGTATATATAATAAATTATAATATTAAAATTATTATTACTAAATCATATTCTACTATGAAATTTTAATATAATAATAAAATTAAAATATTTTAAGTTTAAGAATGTATATACATTATATTTATTTATAACAATTTAATTAATATACATATAAAATATTAGTTATTTATATTAAAATATGATAAACGTGGACCGGGGTTGCGGAACGGGGCGTGGAAACCCTAATCCTCGACCCCGCCCCGATCCCCGAAATTTTTTAATAATTTTCCCCGCTCTCCGCCCCGAACCCGAAAAATTTCCTGAATTCCCGACCCGAACGGGGCGGGGATCGGATCGGGTAGGGGTGGGGCGGGTGAAATGCCCATCCCTACGCTCTGGTTTGCTGACTTGTTCATTCGAAGTATCTATTTCATTTTTGTGACTTCAAGTGTTGATAAATGAACATTTGTTCTTAGTTTATTGTCCTTGATCTAGGTTTTCTAGACCTTGATCTAGGCTTTTTAGTTGAACCTCTCGATGTTCCAATGTTCATGAGTTCCTTGATCTTGACCCAGGTCTCCATCATTAATGACTTCCTTAATCTTGATCTTCAATCGCCCTCATCAAGGAGGCATTCTAGACCACCAATACAAGGTTTCGGGTCAATTAGAGGGGTTTTGAATATCTCAAACTTGAAGTTGGGCAATCGAGATCATGCTCGGGAGCCATTCTAGTTGGCTGAAAGCCTTCCACAGAGCTGGTCGGCCAGCCCTGGTCGGCTGAAGGCCTTCCGAAGAGCTGGTCGGAAACCCCTGGTTGACTAAAGGCCTTCCGGGAAGCTGGTCGACCAGACCTGGTTGGTTGTCACCCTCCGGGGAGCTTGTTGGTTGGCGTTAACTTGCCGGCTTGCTCCTCCGAGATGTTCGTTTTATTTTTATAGCTTTAAATGTTTATCAAATGATCCTCGTTTTGGGTTTTCTTGACCTTGATCTTGGTTTTCATTAGTCATGACTTCCTTGATCTAGGTTTTCATTGGTCATGATTTCCTTGATCGAGGTTTTTATCTTGTTGATAGCCGCTTCATTTTTTATCAAGGATCCAAAAAATCATGCTAGTCGGCCTAAGCCCTTTAAATGGGATCTAGTCGGCTACCTCTAGTTGACGATCCCTTGATTCTTTAGTCAAGGATACAAAATATCATGCTAGTCGGCTTAAGCCCTTTAAATGGGCTCTAGTGAACTAGGTTTAGTTGACGATCCCTTGATTATTTGGTCAAGGATCCAAAAATCATGTTAGTCAGCTTAAGCCCTTTAAATGGGCTCTAGTCGGCTAGCTCTAGTTGACGATCCCTTGATTCTTGATCAAGGATCCATGATTGAGTTTGCCTTTCTTTATTTCGTTGGCCTTCGCGGCTTACCAGACTAGAATTTCATGACTTATAGCCAACTCTTTGAACTTGTTTTGAGGTATCAACCTTTTTTCTAAGCTTATTAGCATGCTTGATCCTTAACTAGGAATAAATTCTTGGCTTTTGCTTTTCTTAAGCATGATTAGCCTTTAATTCGTTGCTAGAAATGTTGTTGCAGCTCTTTGTCGATTGCTCATTCATTTCTCTTGTTTCTTAATTAGAAACTGTAGAGTTTTAGCGTAATTTTTTGTTTTAATCGATCGGTTGTGCACTTCTATGTTTAAGAAGTATTTTCATGATCAAGAATTCCCCATTTTTGAAACAAGAATCTCGTTATTCTTAAGTTGATGAATAGGGAAACTTCTTCAAGACACGGTCAGATTGTGTGCAAGATAGTTCGCATTTCGTCCATGATCTTGAGTCTCACGAGTTGTTGAACCGTGACCGACTTGCTGCGGACAACGGCCAATCTCATTATCGAGTCTTTATGACCAAAAAAGAAACTTGTTAAAGCTGAATTTAGTGGCCTTTTGCTTTAGGGTAAGTATTTTTACCTAATTCGTACTTGAAATATGTTTGTTCTTTCTTGTCTTGTTTCAGCTGTTGAGGTTTTAGATCGAGATATTGATATGAGGGATGCACCTACCAAGAAAATGATTTAGAAGGTTAAAAAGGCTAAGAACCCTCCTCTTGCGAAGGTCCCAGGATTCCTGATGCATTGTTCGAAGTCCGGGAAAAGAGTTAAAAGCTCGGATGGCAGCTCTAAAACTCCATTCATCCCTGACCAGAGTTACGTTCTAGCCTTGTACGGATTTATATGCCTTATGTAGCTGCTGATTTTAATTATGTTGAACTTTCATTTGGGGTCCTTCATGGATTTATTATTTGTAGTTGTAACATTATGGTCCTTCGGGACTTGATTTGCGATTCTTCGGGATCTTGTTCGTGACCCTTCGAGGCTTTCTATGTATGATGCTTTAACTTATTTACTTGTCTTTTATTTTAGGTATTTGGTCATTCTAGACTTGCACTCATCGGATGCTCATACATATATAAAATAATGAACAAGGTAAACAAAGCAAACATGCATGGATAGGTAATACTGAAAAATTTGTTCAACCCCTGTATAAATAATATCAAGAACATATCTTGGATGTTCTGGTCATAATAAACCTTCAGGTTTGAAGCCTGCTATGTGTGAGGCACTTCGTCGCCTTCAAGGTTTCTAATTGTAGGATCCTCGTCCTAGGGTCTTCTTGACCTTGTATGGCCCTTCCTAGTTAGGGGCTAGTTTTTCTCTCTTTCCAACTCCTGATGCCTCAGTCTTCCTTAGAATTAAGTCTCCTTGTTTAAAGAACCTTTCCTTGACCCTTCTATTATAATAGAGGGAGCCTCTTCTTCGATGCTCTGCATTACGGGCATTAGCCTCATCCCGGACTTCATCAATTAAGTCGAGAGCTAGCCTCATACCTTCCTTATTAGTCTCTGGCTCATAAGCTTCAACTCTTGGTGATGCATGGGTAATTTTCAGAGGCACCACCGCTTCGGCTCCATAAGCAAGCATAAATAGGGTAGCTTCGATTGTGACCTTTCAGGTGGTTCGGTATGCCCGTAATATAGGCAGTAACTCATCTGCCCAAGTGTTCCTTGAGCGTTCGACCCTTTTTTTTAGTCCGTCAAGAATGATTCAATTGGCAACTTTTGCTTGCCCGTTTGTCTGTGGATGGGCAACCAAGGTGAAGCGTATTATTGTCATTATAGTATTCCTTGAACTCTTTATTGTCGAACTATCGTCCATTATCCGTGACAAGGATGCGTGGGATTCTATATCTACACATCACATTCTCCTAGAAGAACTGTGCAATTTACTTGGTGGCTATCTTGGCTAATGGCTTAGCCTCAATCCACTTCGTGAAGTAGTTGATTGCGACTACGATAAATTTCATTTTTCCTGACGTTATAGGAAAAGGACCAAGTATGTCCATTCCTCACATTAAAAATGGGATGAGGGAGTTGATTGACGTTAGCCTCTTTGGGGGCTGCCTGACTATAGGGGCGTGCCTCTGGCATCCGTCACACTTCTTCACATAAGCTTTTGATCAGCTAACATTGTTAGCCAATAGAACCCCAATCGGGTTATCCTTGTGAGCGAGGGCTCTGCCTTCCAAGTGTAGTCCATAAATTCCCTCATGAGCTTCCTTAAGCGCCTCCTCTGCTTCTAGGGTCTTAAACACTTCAATTATGGGATGACGAAAGACCTTTTGTACAGAAGGCCCTCGATCAAGGAATACCTCAGTGCTCTTACTTACAACTTGCATGCCTCCTGGGCGTCGTCAGGGAGCCATCCTGTTTCAAGGTGAGCCTTGATAGGATCAATCCAACAACTTGCTATGCCAATGGGTGCTACCAAGTTTATAATGTTGGTGTAGGGGTCCTCAGGACTTGAATGTAGATACTTCTTGGGTAGTTCTCAATCTCAGATGAGGCAAACTTAAATAGCACATCAATCGTAGTATTCTCTCCCCTTGTAATGTGTTCCGCGTACCATTCATCAAACTGAGTCAAAATTCCGTTCACAACTCTCAGGTACTTGGCCATTGTATCATCCTTAGCCGCAAACTCTCCATTAACTTGGGCAATTACTAGCCTCGAGTCTCCACAGATTTTAAGATTCTTGGCCCTCACGGCTCTGCCCAAGCCTAAACCAGCTATCAAGGCTTCATACTCTGCTTCGTTGTTTGTTGTTGGGAAGTCCAACTTCAAAGCAAACTCGAGATCATGAACCCCAGAGCTTTGCAAGACTAGGCCCGCACCACTAGATTTTTTTTTGGATGCTCCGTCAAAATAGAGAACCCAATACTCTTTTAGAGTCAAGTCTACATCTTCCTTCTTATTTTCTGGTCCTTTATCCTCTTGGATTACTACCTCTTGCCCCCCAACTTCTTGGTTATCAATGGTGCATTTGACCATTAAGTCTGCTAATGCATGAGCCTTGATGGTTGTTCGAGGTTTATACTTGATGTCAAATTCTCCTAACTTAATTGCCCACTTGATGAGCCTACCACTGGATTTTGGACTGTGAAGAATGTTTCACAAAGGTTGGTCCGTTAGAATTTCAATCCTATGCTCCTAGAAGTAGGGTCGTAACTTCCTTGAGGCTGTTGTCAAAGCAAATGCAAATTTTTCAGTGTTGGAGTAGTTCAGCTCTGCTCCATGAAGCACTTTGCTTACGTAGTAGACTGGTTTCTGAACCATATGTTCTTCATTTACTAGGACGGCACTCACTACTTGCTCGGAAACTGCAAGATAGAGGTAGATGATGTCCTCCAGACTTGGTTTGGCTAACAATGGGGCTTCAGTCATGTATTTCTTCAGTTGTTCAAAGGCCTTTTGGCTCTCAGCTGTCAATTCAAAGTTCTTCACATTTTTTAAGGTCTTGAAAAATGGTAAGCACTTGTCTCCTGACTTGGAGATGAACCTTCCTAGAGCTGCTATTCTTCCAGTTAACTTTTAAACTTCTTTTATGGCGTGTGGAGGCTCCATATCCAGGATTGCTTTAATCTTGTTAGGGTATGCCTCGATTCCTCGCTTCGAGACCATGTGACCAAGAATTTTCCAGATCCTACGCTAAAAGCGCACATGGCGGGATTCAACATCATCTTGTGGTGCCTTAGCACCTCGAATGCCTCTCCGAGGTGATCAATGTGGTCGGCCTTGGCTAGGCTTTTGGCTAGCATGTCATCAACATAAACCTTCATGGTTTTCCCAATTAGATGAGCGTATATCTTGTTCACCAATCTTTGATACTTGGCTCCTGCATTCTTTAATCCAAAGACCATAACAAGATAGCAAAAGACACCAAAATTAGTTATGAAAGATACCTTTCGAACGTTGTCCTTGTGCATCTTGATCTGATTGTAACCGCTGAAACCTTCCATGAAGCTCAGCATCTCATTCCCAGCAGTGGCATCAATCATGGTATCAATCCTTTGTAGGGGTAACAATCCTTACGGCATGAATCATTCAAGTCAGTGAAGTCGATGCACATCCTCCATTTTCCATTAGCTTTCCTGACCATGACAGGCTTTCCAACCATTCAGGAAACTGAGCTTCTTCAATGAATTCAGCTTCTAAGAGTTTCTCGACTTCTTACTTAATGGCTTCCAGCCTATCCGGAGCATAAGTCCTTTTCTTCTGCTTGAGCGCCTTCCGCGTTGGATCAACGTTCAGCTTGTGAGTTATAAGTACGGGGTCAATCCCTGGCATATCAGCTGTCGTCCGAGTAAATACATCACTATTTTCTTGCAAGTCAATCGACCCTTCAGAGGCTCTTCCAAGGATGCTCCAATGTAGGTGACCTTATTCGGGTCTATCAGGTCTAGGTGAATTCGGATCAAGTCCTTAGCTGGTTTTCCTCGAGATTCCTCATTTTCTTGGACATCCGTGTCTTCTATTGGGAGGACCTGCCCCCCAGTTTTATCAGGCCTTACTGTAGCCACATAACAACTTCGGGCCATTTTCTGGTCATATTTCTCTTCTCCAACATCGTTTCTGTTGGGAACTTAGTTTCAAGTGGTAGGTCGAAGGCAAGGCCTTGAACGCATGAAGTCCCGTCCTTCCAAGCATTGCATTGTAGGTGGATGATGCCTTGACAACCAGAAAATTTAATATCTGGGTGGCCTCTCTTGGCTTTTCTCCTATAGTCATGGGAAGTTATATTGTTCCTTCTACCTTAGACTCCACTCCATTAAACCCGTAGATGGGCACGTCTGAAGGAGTCAGTTGAGAGTCGTTGTATCCCATTTTCATAAACGTCTCGTGGAACAAACTTTTCACATAAGCTCCAATCGACAGCACTCTTTTAGCAGGGCAAATACCAGGGTGATGACTAGAGGATTGTCCTGGGAGAACTTTACCCCTTCAAGATCGAAATCATCAAATCGAAGTACTAGTTCAGTCTTGGCAGGCTTGGCGCTTCCCAACTATGTTCATCGCCTCTCTGGTATAAGCTTTTCAAGAGTTCTTGGTTATCCCGGCCGCTGTTGGGCCTCCGTAAATCATGTTAATAATAGGCCCTCGGGGCTGTGGGTTACGATCTCGATCATTGTCCCTCAATCATTATCTCTTCTTTGCCCTCCGTCATCTTCACCCTTGTGAATCTACCATACTGTAAAGCATAATGTAACGTAATATGTAATAGAGGTAATGTAACTCAACTAGGATAGGAAACAGGCAAATAATATTAAACCTATGAAGCACAGGAATCCTGAAGTTGAATACAGGATAAAT
>PHNY01190433.1:1085-16120 GCA_003724115.2 Anethum foeniculum | reverse complement strand
ATCCCTCTGATTGTGATATGTACTTATGGAATCCTAGCATTGGCAAAATTAAGCCTCTCCCAAGTGTTCGTGCTTCATATAACTATGAATTTCGTCTTGAAGCTCTTGGGTTAGCGTTCCTGACTACATAGTTATCAGAATCTTGAACTTTTCATCTGATGATTTTTCCGTAGCTGATATCTACTCCTTGAAAGAAGATTCTTGGAGAAGAGTTGGAAGTCCCTTTAAGCGGTTTATGCCCTTTGATGATTGTTTATTATCAGCTGCTTTCGTGTACCCTTTTCTCTACTGGGTTGGGACAGGGTATCATGACAGTATAATATCATTTAATCTGAAGAGCGAGACATTCATAGTTATGAGTTTGCCCGATGCTTGTCTTAATTACGGGAGACTGGAAGGGTCTCTTGCAGTGTTTCAAGAATCCCTGTATCTGTTTACTGTTCGTTTTGGTGAAGGTCGGAGCCTATGGTTGATTAAAGAAAATAGTTCTGGAATGTCTTGCTTGAAAATTTGTGCATTTCCCTATGGAATTCCCACAGGATTTACGAGGAATGGGGACGTAATAGTTGAAGATCTGAAACATAAGGTTTCTCTACTTGACCCCAGAAATGCTAGCAGTCCAAGGGACTCTGAATATGAGATCAGATGGGGGCTAACATCTTCAGAACTTTATAAATATTCCCCGAGTCTTGCATTACTTGATCAAAGAAATGGAGGGGTTTAGTCCATGTCAAAATCTACTGTAGCGTTTACATGTGGTGAAAGGTACACTCTTTTTATTAATTCATTTTAAATACATCACTTGTCTTAATTTATGATTTTTTTCATTTTGTTCTCATGTTATTGTTACATTTGTTCGATGTATAATATATTGAGCTCATGGAAATTCATCTCTATATTATTTCTTAAACTTAAGCATTGGGTCTACATAGGCTTCGGTTTTGAAATTTAGTTTATTGTTTGACTAGGTACAGAAAACCCTTTTCCTGCCACTTCTCTCACAGTAAAAAACTTCTAAATCGGATAGAATCATCTTGGCCGAGCATAAAAAAAACAAGTAATGGTATTATGTCCTTGAACAAGATTGTCATTATGATTGCAAAGTCCACTGTTGTTTAAGAATACGTCCTAAAAAATAGGATATCTAATTTCTCTTCTTGGTAAAACGATATTGTTACTTGATTGTTTTTTGACGAAACATGACGTCAGACGTGGTGGGCTGACCAATAGTTGAGATCTGTGAATTTTGCTTATATGATTATGCTTGTCTAAAATCAGGATTAGTTGATATCTCTGTGTGTGTGTGTGTGTGTGTGTGTTATATCCAAGTAAAAGTTACTACTACGTATCAGATTACAATTTAATTGATCATTGACAGTGTGGTTTTCCTTGTAAAATTGTTTTTGTTTCTTTTAGTCATCGATTAATCTGTGGTGTATGATTTTCCACAATAGTAATGATAATGTCTGCTTGCTTAGAATCAAAACCGCACCTCACGGATTTGCTTTTGGACTCCTCCCAAAAGGTCTTTTGCTAATAGAGATAAGAAACTACAAATAAATTGCATTCCGTCCCTTTCACAACCGGTATTGTGAGATAACCTAACATAAAATACAACTATTAGGTGAGAATCAAGTCTAGGTGTAAATACAACGATGTTAAAAAATATATATATATATCCGTTCCCTCAATGTTTGTCAAATATACATGTAGGCCCCTTTTTCTATTTCTTTCGGAAAGTGCCCTCAGCTGTATGTTTTTACATTAGTCTGTCATCAAATTGTCAAAACGCCAGGGAGGCTGAATAAATAGATTTGGGGCTTTTGGTAAGTGATTTTCTACATACATAAAGTCAATTTAACGTCTAGCCACCATGTTTTAGAGTGACAAACCAAACGTGCATAATGCTTATATATACATACATATGTACATGTAACAGATGCATGTGTGCCAAGTCAAAAAAGAAAATTTTCAGTTCACCTCTCTTTGATTTTAGTTATGTTTATGCAAAATTATCATTTCAATTACCAAATTATTGATTTAAAGCAATAATTGATTCAATCGATACAAACACATTAAACCTAGCTGGTATAATTGCTAAACACATTAACTAATATTGTGGTCAGTCTGATTCATATGATATATAATGGCAAGGGTATACTTGGGGAATAATTAGGGAGATGGGCCAATGTGTATTTGACAAAAATGAAAGGCAGAGAGGTACTTTTTAAAATTTGAGGGTTTATGTGTACACAAAAAGATACTTTTATGGCTAATGTGTGTGTAACCCAAATTAGTATAATTGCTAAACTAATATTTTGATTGAGAACCTGGTAGAGAGAATAATATTAAGACGGACCTTCCTTGTCCTGAAACAATCATAAGGCGATGGGTGTGAATTGTGATCATCAATTTTTTTTTTTTCACATAATTGTGGTGGGGAAAGTGGCTTGTTGCTTGTACAAATTTTGAAAGTTTTATTCTGAATATAGGTTGTGTAAATTATATGACCTCAATAAATTATATCAATTTATTATTTCTTCTCAAACAATCAAAGATTTGAGCTTGTCAACGTTTTGGCCTTATTCATCTTATATTCTTCTAGACATTTTGATGTTCCTACAGCAGTGTCCTTGTATAAATCAAATCATTAGCCTTAAAGCATAGCACGCCTAAATATTGAATGAGTGGCTGATTTATATAGTCAAGATTCAGCGAGGATCATGATATTTGTTCAATAGCTGACTGAAAACACTCACACACCCGCTTTGCTTTTGAAAAGGCTTGAATTTTCAATCTCCCATGAAGAAGGCGAGGGTGATGCCTCTAGAGCAAGATTTCTTTGGTCAATAGCTGTATGTTTTGTTTCTCAAATTTGTGTAGTCTTTTGTGCAGGTAGAAGTTGCAGTTCAGTGATTGGGAGTTTCTAGGAGCAAAGCTTGGAATCATGCATCTGGAAGTTTAGAACGAAAATCAGCATTTCTTTTAGTTTATGTTATTGCTACTTACAGCTCAACTGTTATGTTCTCAGTAGTGAAACTGAACACTCCAAAGCTGCAGTTTAAATTACCTTGGAGCATCGTATTTGAGAATAATTTCATAGTTTGTTTTGTTTACCAGTGCAAATATCTGGATGTGGATTATATTTGCATAGAACTATTTATGATATGTGTGAACTTTGCTGGTCCTTTTCTTCATTCCTAATAATTTGTTTTACCTGGTTCTTTGCATTACTTGTCTGAAAATTGGATCAACTTTTTTTGGAGCAGCCATTGGCTTCTAATGGACCATGCTGGCTGCATACACTTTGCATAACCAGACCCTGATAATATAATTATAGTGTGTTCACCTCTGTTTTTGTTTATTGTGCTAATTGTGTTTTGCCAGTTTTATTTATTTTTGCTAAATTGTTTGACAATTTTTATCTTATGCATAATTATCTGTGTATTGCCCGTGTAACGCACGGGTTGTACGTTCTTTCTTAAGTATATTTTTTGATAATAGTAACATATTAAAAAATTCAAAACATTGTAACATGTTTCTTGAAATTATAGGAATACGAACTATATAAAAGAATTATGTGAAGATTCATAGATTAGTTCAAAACGTAATAAAATATAATACTAAATAATAATTCTAGACATGTCGAAAAATTTCTTTCCGACTTTATCAAATTTCAAATATTACACATATTTTTCCACACGTTTAATTTCAAAATTCTTCCACAGCAATAGTTGAAAATAAATATAATTAGTGTAAAAATAAATAGCCAATAAATATAAAGAAAAGGGGAAGAAATATTAGTACCTCAAGCCGTCAAGCCACCTGGCTGACTGATATATCTCACGCCTGGTGACAAAAACAAAGTAACAAATTAATTTATTAAATATTACAATTTGATCATAAGAAGAGAGAAAAAAAAAAGACGGTAGCCATATTTTAGTAATAAACATATATTTTTAAGAAATTATATATATTAGATATTAATAAAAAATTTATTTTTTTAATAATTAAAATATGTTAGTTGAGAGAATCGAATCTAAAAAAATTTATCAGGTTTTGTTTGATTTATTTTGCATCCATCTTTGAGTTCTATAAATCAGATTTTGACAATTTTGCAGCTCATGAGAAGCTCAAAAAATATTCTTTAATTCAGTAATGAATTAAATAGTATTATTTACGTAACATTATCCAGAAACTGAAGAAAGAAGATAGTAACTAATTTTGTATTAAGTATTCTATTCAATTTAGGAAACCTACTTAACTAATCTATTTAATTTAGAAGACCTACCTAGTTTTGGTTTAGATTATGAAAGTAAAATATTCTCTTATTTTAGATCCAACGGCTATCATCTATTTAATTTAAGATCCAACTATCCTTATCAAATTGGTATTTAATTTAAGATCCAACGGTCCTTATCAAATTGGTAGTATATGGACCATAATTTGGTAAGATCTCTCTTATGCATATTATATTATAAAGATATAATACGTTAGAATGATTCATATCTCTTATGCATATTATATTATAAAGATATAATACGTTAGAATGATTCATAGACCTATTTCTACTGAACATTACTCAAACATGAAAACTAAGTATAGATAAAACTGGTAATTTAAATGCAAATCAGGAGTGAGTTGTGTGATTATAAATGGTGGTTTGGAATTCAAAATTCAAATCGTCGGTAATAATTTGCATAAACATAAATCAACAGACTAATATAGGAGGGGTCAAGTCAAATTAGTCAAATTATACTATAATCTGTACATGAAGGATCTTCTTATTTTTTCATATAGTTTCAATAACTTATATTCAATCACAAAATTGTTATATGTGTAAACCTTTATTATAAAAAGAAAAGAATGAGCTCGAAAATGACCTTGTATGACTCTTTAAGATTACTAGCTTATTACCCGTGCGATGCACGGTTATACGGTTCTTTTTATTCGTATATTTTTTTAATAATTATAATAATATATTTAAAAATTCAGAATATTGTAATATTTCATGAAAATAGTAAAAACATTAACTATATAAAAGAGTAATGTGAAAATAAATAGTTTAGTTAAGAATATAATATTAAATAATAAATCAAGACTAAGAATTTTTTTTCGCCTTCAGCAAAACTTCGTACATTAGACGTACTTTTTTGCAAGATTAATCTCAATATGCTCCCCAAACTCTTGATTAAAGTATTTGTTAATATATTTGAAACTAATAAATAAAATATTAGATTTTATATAATGTACTTAAATCTACTAATATAAATATTATATATTAATTTATCATTGAAAGTTGAATAATTCATCAAGAGTATTAGATATTCAATATTTTATTAATAAAATTTTGAAATTATAAATAAATTTAAATATGTTAGTAGAGAGAGAGAAAAAATTTAACGGGTTTCGTTTGATTTATTTTGACTCTATCTTTGAGTTCTAAAAATCAGATTTTGACGATTTTACAACCTACACGAAACTCACGAAATATTATTTAATTAAGTGATAATTTAAAAAGTATTATTTAGGTAAAATTTTCAAGAAACTGAAGAGAAAAAATATTTACGAATTATGTATTAAGTATTCTATTCAATTTAGAATAGCTACTTAACTAATGTATTCAATTTAGAAGACCTACTTAGTTTTTGTTTAGATTATGAAAATATAATATTCCCTTATTTTAGATCCAACGGCTATCATCAATTTAATTCAAGATTCAACAGTCCTTATTACATTGGTAGTACAGGACCATAATTGGGATAAGATCCCTGTTATATATATAATATAATAAGGATATAATTAGTTTCTTTCATATAAATTTTCTGATATTTCTAAAAATATTAAAAATTCAAACTATATTTATAATATATCCTATATATTTATATGAGAAGTTGGTATAATCTTAGGCCGTACCTGAAATTAGGCTAAAGCACATAATTAGGTCAATTTGTAGGTGTATATGTATGTACGAAATCTTTTCGAAAGTTACCAAGCATGTATCTAGGAAAGTTATCAAGTATGCATATTATGCATTAGAATATGGAAACGGGTTTAGAGAGTTTAACATTTCTTTCTTTCTTAGATCAATGGTTGACAAACTTCGTAACAGTCATACTACCTCTATTTTTTATTATACGACGTTTGATTCTTTTTACACACATTTCAATGTTAATTTATGTTTTGCGAATTACAATATATTTTTATATAATTTTATTGAAAAAGGGAAAAATTTAAAAATAACGTGTATAACTATCTGGTATTGAAGTGTGTACAAAAGTCGGGCATTATATAATAAAAAATAGAAGGAGTATTTAATTTTTGGTTTTCAAAGAATAAGTATTAAATTAATCAAATAATACATGTACCTGAATATGATACAACCCCATAAATTTGCAAAATCAGTATTATAACGATATTTTACTATTGTTTAACAAGTTCCAGAGATTACAATTGCATCAACATACTGTAAAATTTGTATAAGATAGATGAAATTGAACTTAGATCGATCTTCAACAGTTCAATTTTACTCCCCCGAGTCGATCAAAGAAATGGAGGGGTTTGGGTGAAACCCTGATGATCAGCCCCAGTTAGAATTTTCTTTCCAAATCCTGGTTCCGCATGCAACATTTGTAATTGCTTTATATCTGATTTCCTGTTTTTTTCTATTACATGTTCAAAACAATTTTGCATAAAAAATTGCTGTTTGTGATGAGACCAGTATAACCAGTAGGATCAGTTTTGTTTCCATTCACTATTTCATAGGTTGCTAATTGGCCCTATTCGGCGACATTCCGTACTTTGAATGAATTTCTTTATGTAATGTAATTTTTAATTGTTTGAGAATTTTGAGAGAGGTCCATTATTATATAGTTTCGTGTGGGACAATTTCCTTGTTATTGTTTAGATTTGGCGATATAATCAGCTCTTATGTTGTAATTCATAACTAGTTTGTTGTAAGAAAACTGTGGTTTGTCTCAAAAGCTATGTCAATTTGATTTGGGATGGGGTGGGTTGATAAAGAGATGCAGGCATGTTGGGTCTTTCACTCTTTTACAAATTGGTTTAGATTTTCTCGGGTATCATTAAATTAGATCATGATTGTTGGGTTCTCTTATTTGTATTTTCGGTAAGACAAAATTTTTTAGATTGAATTCAGTTTCTGCCTTGGTTTTGTCCGCCTTTTCTGTTTCGTTTTTTAGTTGGACCCCTGTGTGTGATTGTTTTTCCTCCTGGCCCTTTAAATCGTTGATTGGAAATGTTCCCTGCCCTATTGGCATTGCTCCCTTGGTGGGATTTTTTTATCGTTATTTTCCCACAAATTTTGGATTAGAAAGTGATTTTTGGTTTGGTGTTCAGATTAAGCTTGTATTAGGCTCGGTTTCATTTCAATTTTCTTTTTGTCATGCTTTCAGCTTTGGTCTCGTTCTGACTTTGTTTGGATTTTGCCTTTGCGGATGACATAGATGCTTCTTCTTTTGCTATGTTAAAAAGGCTTAATCGCTGGTTTTGGCAAACTCTCGATACTTATTTGTTTAGCACTATGAGTAAAGTTTGAGGATAAGTGTTAACATATAAATAATTAGCAGAGAATTATGGGATTTTTTTTGTAGTACAGTTCCCTTATTATTGTTTAGGGCAACTGATATATGTGCGTGATAAAACAAAAGTGTTTAATGGGTGTTGATTGTTGAAATGATACAAGTACGATTCTAAAGCTTGAAATTGTGGATCTGATGGTAGATTTGAGATTTTGTAATATATGTGGTTTTAACAGGTTAGCAGAAATTTTATTTAAAAAGACGAAGCTCTTACTGTAACACCCCAGTCCCACATCGATAGAAATTTGGACTTCTGTTCAGTTTATAAGGCAAAAGTACTATTACTATGTGGACCAACAAATTATGATCTTTTGGGGGCCTGCGGTGGGCTTGTTGTTTACCCAAGTTGGCTGCATTTGGGCCAGTAGGCTTTGGCTTATTTTCGAACTAGGAATCGGGCTTGACCCGATTTTTGAAAAATGCTCGGGATTTGACCCGGATTGTCACATATGGTATCAGAGCCGACTCTCGGAAGCTTGATGCGTCAAGTTGCCGGAGGTGGGGACACGAAGGCTGGTGGTATTATCCCACAATGGCAAGAGGTCCGGAGGTGGGGACACGAAACCAGCAGGTATTATCCCACAATGGCTAGGGAGGAACGATCTTGGACCTATGGGCAGTCTGTTCAGCCTTAACGAGGACGTCAAGAGTTTAAGTGGGGGAGTTTGTAACACCCCAGTCCCACATCGACAGAAATTTGGACTTCTGTTTAGTTTATAGGGCAAAAGTACTACTACTATGTGGACCAACAAATCATGATCTTTTGGGGGCCTGTGGTGGGCTTGTTGTTTACCTAAGTTGGCTGCATTTGGGCCAGTAGGCTTCGGCTTATTTTCGGACTCGGAATCGGGACTTGACCAGATTTTCGAAAAATGCTCGGAATTTGACCCGGGTTGTCACACTTACAGTCTCTCTAATTCCCCATACCCTATATCTGAGTGGTACATACGAGGTATGTTTGATTTAGAGTTTTGTAGAGCGAGCTTGGTATGATATAAGTAAGTGTTACAAATACCAAATAAAGAAAAGTTGTTACAAGTTCTGCAATAGTAAATCAAATCAAATATTCTCATAGTATTACTATGTGTATATTCCATACTTTAAAAATCATTTAAGCGCTGGAGATTCTGGTGTACATCTAGAAAGTTCGAATTAGGTGTGTACAATTTAAATTCAATTTTCTGTTTATGCACTATCTTTAAGCTGTAGTGCACTTGAACGAGACTAATGAAGATGTCAAATTAATGCATAAATATATAAATTATTAATTAAATATCTTCGTACAGTCCGAAATCCGAACCAAATCCTCTATGTTTTGTGAAAACCAACTTTAATTGTCCCAAATTTGTTTCACCAAATTGTAGATCTCATAACCATCAATAGTCTGATCAGTTCTGGTCTACAATCTGAATAATCGCCATGACGATTCTAAATGACATGACTGACCCTTTATTGAGCAAAATCCTCATAACGCTCCCTGTCAAATCTCTGATGCAGTGCATATCTGTTTGCAAATCTTTGTACAATTTAGTACGTGATCCGCACTTCATCCGTTTACATATGAGTCTTAAATCGGCTGACGAGAAAGAGTATCTTGTCATTAGATTCCTAAGGGGTTTTTATATGACAGATCATTTCTCATTTCGATGTAATGAAACCTTAGCTGAAAAGTTGAAAGTTAAATGTCTAATTGTAGAATTTCAATGGGGTTGTAGTATAGTAGGTTGTTGTAATGGTCTTCTTCTGATAGTAAGCCTCGATTACTCTGGTATATTCTTGTGGAATCCTAGCCTTGGAAAAGTTAAGCCTCTCCCAGATTTTCGTGGTACATATAATAAATCTATATATCGTCTTGAAGCTCTTGAAGCTCTGTTGGGGAAACATAGATAATTACTCCCCAAGTCTTGCATTACTTAATTAAAGAAGTGGAGGGATTAGTCAAACTATTTTGTAGTTTCTATATGAGGAGAAAGGTACACTCTTATTATTTCATTTTAAATGTATCAAGTTTTATTTATGTATTTTCATTTTGTTCTCATTTTATTTTTGTTAGATGTATAATATTTTGAGCTTATGATCATCCTTATTTTTTTCTTAGAACTAAGGATTTGGTCTATATAGACTTCAGTTTTGATTAGTTTATCATTTGACTGGGTACTAATTAACCCTTTTCTTGCCACTTCTCTCGCATACAAAAACTTCTAAATCGGATAGAATCGTATTGGCTGAGCATAAAAGAAAAGTAACTATAATAGTGTAATATGTGTCATTAGGATTGCAAAGTCCTCTATTGTTTAAGAATACGGTCCTAAAGAAGCAAGGTAGCTAATTCATCTTCTTGGTAAAACAATACTACTAATTGATTGTTGTTTGATGAAATGTGACGTGGTGGGCTGACCAATAGTAGACATTTGGGAATTTGTGAGAAATTTGCTTATTTTATTCTTTTTGATGATTATGGATGAATATTGATTCAAGGTTCACATTTTTTGTATGAATATGCTTGTCTAGGATCAGGATTGGTTGAAATATGTGTGTGAGCGTGTATGTGTGTCTAAGCAATCAAATGAGAACTGAGATTTAATCGGTGCCACTAAATTTTCAAATCAATTTAAATATTGGCTACTCAATTAACATGCCGAATTTTGGATCTAAATTCTCTCACTCTCTGTGTCATCTCTTTTCTCCACCCACCTTCATCTCTCCTCCGTCATTCATCCTCCATTGATGTACCCATCTACAATTGCCACCGACAACTTCCCTCCAAATAACACAATCCTCCATTGTTGTGTAAACATACATGCTTACATATTTACACCACCGTCGTTTCGTAATGTTTGCCATGCTTGTTTTGAAACTTTTAAGGATAGATGTGGTATTGAAATAAATGATATTATATATAAATATATATATATATATATTGAAATTCTTTTGTATTACAATTCTTTTACAATGTGTTTCATAATTTTTTAAATATTCTTAATTTTATAGGTTTATTAATATTTTTAATTTATTAGTTTTCTTAACTACTTATGTGTTATTGTATATTTATTTTTACTATTTTATAAATTTTATTATGTGTTTTATTATATGGGTTCGTTAGTTATATATGATAATAAAAATAAAGAAAAAGATATAAATAAGACACGTGACTTGGAGAATGGAGATCTTATTAAAATGTAAGTAGGTTAAACGGACGGTAGGTTGCCTAATATGAAGTGTCCTGTAGTGTAATTGACAAATAATCTGGACCATTAAAAGAAAACTAATCTAACGGCTATACTTGAGTTACTCAGTTACCCAGGAAAAAAAGTTACCATTTGATCCTAAGCCTATATATACACACACACACACACACATACATATGCACATGTGATAGATGTGAGTATGCAAAGTCAAATAAAACTTCTGATAATCCTCTCTTCAATTTAACTTATATTTATACACAATATTGATTTAATCGATACAAAACATTAACCCTATATTAGAAATTTATGTTTCTGAAAAGTTTAGAGTACGAAAGCTAGAAGATCTATTGTTTAAGAGGAGACAATATCTAATACATGATTGATTTATCTTGCTATAGACACACACACACACACACATTAACCCTATAATGAGAAAAATAAGCATTTAAAAACAAAATATAAGAAACTACTTACAAAATACATACATGTTATGTACAGAACATAGTACCTCCATATTTCGTGTTCTATAAAAATCATGACATTGTATATTAAAATTTTGATATGTTGTGTAAAAAAAACGTTATTATGAGAATTTTACGCAATTAAAGAAAAAATTAGTGAGAAAAGTCCGCGGAACACATCTATACTATACTATAATAGCCGGAATATGGTATAATTTGGTCACCCCTTAGTTTGGTTTGGTTGGTTTCGTCAGTTTAATCATGACCGTCGGATCCTTTTAATCCAATGATCAGAACCGTTATATCCAAATATTAAAAAAACACACTACCCAAGTTCTCATGTTCGATTCCCGCCAACAACAAACATTTATATTATTATTTATAAAGATACAAATAAGTTATCAGGTTCAAATCCTGACAACAACAACTATTTATATTATTATTTATAAAGATACAAACAACGTTAATGATTCAAATCTCCTATATCATATATTATTTTATACTATTTGATTTTAAATTGAAATTATACGTATTTAAAATTAAAATTATATAAAAATGTATTGAATATTTAATTGTTTATATTAGAATTTCATTAGTAATATATATATATATATATATATATATATATATATATAAATATTAATGGAACCCGTGCATCGCATGGGGTGTAAGCTAGTAAATCTAATGTATGAAACATACTAATTCTCTGGAGAATTAGTCCTCATATGAGCCTTACCATATAATATGACTGACTTTGTTGAGAAATATGAATTTTGCTCAGCAGAAAAATAAAAGAAACATAGGCCAGTGTGGATAAACAAAAATATTGTGGCCCCAGTGATCTGTACGATATAAAATGCAAGGGTTTTTTTTAGGAAAAAATTAGGGAAAGGGGCTAATGTGTACATTTGGCAAACATGAATGGCAGAGATGTAGGTTTTTGAAATTTGAGGGTTTATGTGTACACACAAAGATACTTTTATGGCTAATATATATATATATATATATATATATATATATACACACACACACACACACACACACGTAACCATAACTAGTATGATTTCTAAATGAATGTTTTGATTGAGAACATGGTAGAGAGAATAATACTTAAGATGGACCTTCCTTGTCCTGAAGCAATCAAAATGTCGATGGGTATTATCATCAATTTTCTTTTGGTTCGCAGAATTGTAGTGTTGAAATTCGCTCGTCACTTGTACATATTTTGAAAGTTCTAGTCTGAATATAAGTTGTTTAAATTCACTTGACCTTAATAAATTTATGTCAATCAATTTTCTTCTCAAACAATCAAAGATTTAAGCATGTTAGAATTTTGGCTTTATTCAACATGTGTTCTTTGGACAATTTGATATTTCACAGCAGTGTCCCATTATAAATTAAATGATTAGCTTAAAAGCGTAGAAATCCTAAAGATTCAATTAGTGGCTGATTTATATAGTCATGTTGGAGCAATTAACATGTTCTTTGTTCAATAGCTGACTGAAAACACACACACACACACACCCGCTTTTCGCTTGAACATGCTTATATCCCAATCTCCCATAAGGGAAACAAGGGTGATGCCTCTATAACAAGATTTTTTTGGTCAATACTATATTCTTGTTTCTTAAATTTGTGGAGCAGATGATCTAAAATATTTGTATAGTTTTTCGTGCAGGTAGATATTGCAATTTGGTGATTGGAGTTTCTAAGAGTAAAGCTTGGAACCATGCAACTGGAAATATAAAACAAAAGCCAAAATTTCTTTTAGTTTATGTTATTGCTACTTAATAAGCAGCTCAACTGTTATGTTCTTAAGAGTGATACTGAACACTCCAAAGCTGCAGTTTTTTAAATTATCTTGGAGCATCGTTTTTTAGAATAATTTCATTGTTGGCTTTGTTTACCAATGCAAATATCTGGACATGATTATATTTGCATAGAACTATTTATGAATATATGATATGTGTGAATTTTGCTGGACCTTCTTTTCTTCTTTCCTATTAATTAGTTTACCTGATTTTTTGCATCGCTTATCTGAAAATTAGATCAACTTTTTTGGAGCAGCCTTGGGCTTCTATTGGACCTTGCTGGCTGGAGTGTAATATTAAATTGTGTTCGCTATTTCTTTCCGTTTTGGTAATTGTGTTTGCCCATTTTCTTTTATTTTTGTTAATTTGTTTGACAATCTTTTAACTTCATTGGTATGAATAATCATCTGTACAATATGTTAGAATGATTTGCATAACAATTACTAGTGTGTGTTAACTTCATGACGCAGGACACCCGAATACCCCCATGATCTTTACTTTTACTGGTTTTAACTTTCGATATTACTTTTGTGTAGGACAAATGCACTTTTTACATAATTTTAAATATTCTTTGCATTAATCATGTGATTCTTTTTACAGTTTTCGTTAAAAAATCAGCAGCTCAAATGAATTTAATAGTTTTAATTTTTACTTTGAACAATATATTTACATTACAATTATTTTCTTTTTTTATGAATTTTATTATTGAGAATGTGATTATTTGAATAATTGTGAGATTATTTTCTTAAACCAACTATTAATTATTCGTATACAATCACATTCGGACTTTTATGTCTTTGTTTTTTATATTATTTTTATTAAGTAATTAATTTATCTAAAATCATAAAGTTTCGAAGAAATCTCGACAGAATATTATGCTTTTCAACAATTTCAAATACCTTTATTTTTTTGTAATAACTATTGATTAATATAATTTTGGTGCAAGATATTTATCTTGTTAAATATTAAAACAACCTAAAGTAAATGCATTGGTGGAAAAAATTATTACATAAGAGAGGTTATAAAGAGGTTTTTACTCTCTTCCAATTTTAAAATTAATTAAAATTTATTTTATACACCGAAAAATATAATTTTAGATTATATATTAAATTATTATATATTAACATTTTTACGTCAAAAAATTACTTATAAATTTAATAATATTAGTTTTTTTATAAACATCTTACGAAGTATAAAGATCACAACGACCAATTAAGAACAATAAATATGACCGACACGAAAAATTATCATAAATAACAAAATTATAAGATGTTAAATTTGAAAAATATTTTCCAGTTCTAAAAAGGGAAAGTCATTTTCCTGAAAATCATCACTTTTCTATTAGAAATTTTCTTTCCCTTGAAAAATATTTATCTCTAAGCAAAAAACAAAGGCATGAAAACCTGGAAAATATTTTCCAGAAAACCAAACAAATGCACAAAAAATATTTTCCTGCAAAATATTTTTCAAAGTCCAAACAAATACCGGAAAATTCGGAAGCAAACAAACGGAGCCTAAATATCAAAAAATATTCAACACACGCCTAATGTAACACCCCCAAATTCGGGGTCTGGATTCTGGGTCGTTACGCTACCATCCAAATATATATTACCTGCATTAACTCAACAATCCAATAATACAATACCAAATGATCCCAAATCCTTTACACACACAAGTTATAGCCTTAGAAACGATTCACAAAAGTAGCATTAGTTATTATAAACCAAATGTACTAATCAGGATCTTATACTGTAAACACAATGTCTACCTGAAGTTATATTTACAACGATACTTATACACAAGTCTTTCTAACACTAGCTGCACTTACGCAACTTACTTCTGCACTGCCCATTCTGATCTGGCTATCTCAGGGTTAACTCTTCCCATTCCGATCCTCGTGGTATGGAATAATCGACTATAAACTCCAGACACTGAAAGGTTTAATAAATAAAGCAAGGGTGAGCACAATAATGT
>PHNY01190405.1:18748-31548 GCA_003724115.2 Anethum foeniculum | reverse complement strand
CATATTTGGAAAAAATTATCCACGTACTATAAAGGAGTATATTTATAGTGAAGAAAATCTCGGGTTTGGGAAGGAGTTCGGGAACTGTAATAGGGGTGAGCAATCTTATTGGAAGTTGCGTCATCGCGAACTAAGATAAAATCGAACGTTTCATTCCTTATTCTTTTCATATCTTTGTTTTCCGCACTTGACTTAATTGTGACAAGTAGCTGCTCCCTCTATTTCAAAATAACTCTCTACTTTTAAAAAAAATATGCCTATTAAGAAAAGTCAATGTTGATAAAAAAATTTTATTTACATCAATATTAATTGCATTTAATGAATATAGTTTGTGGAATAAAATTTGCATTAAAAATATAAATTGAAAATGTATGACATAGAGTTAATTTTGGAAATATAAACTAGAGGGTAGTGTTTGAAATTTATTTAAAAAGTTGTATTGAAAGTTGAAGTGAACAACTAATTTGAAATAATTTTTTTTACAAAAGTGAACAGCTATTTTGAAAGAGATGGAGTAAAATATAAGAGGAGGAAAGAAAGTTTTAGAAAAATTAAGGGCAAAATTCCGTAGGCCCGAGAGTGATAATAAAAATGGTACCTTGAAAATGCTACTCTATTTATTCTCATAAACTATTATATCAAAGTACGTAATAGTCAATTAACGATGTTTGTCAAAGACAATTTTATCAAATATTTTAGATACAAAATCGTTAATAATGATATTTGTATCAATTTTCACCAACATATATTTCTCAGTGAATTATATTGCAATATTTGAAGCTAAAAATTTAGCAATGTCAACAATTTTAAATGTAAAATGATCGCCATCTATATAGATTTGCAATACCACCAATAATAATAATTATTTATATAACAATTACTTATAGGAAAAACTTATTACACATATGTTAAACTATGAATGTATAATATTTTTTTCTAAAAATTTGGTGCCCTCCGCCCTTCCGGCCGGCCTTAGTAGCCTCTGAAACATGATATTAAATTAATTATATCCGAAATATAACTAATGATCACTCTAAATAAATAGATCAGAAAAGAGTTTAAAAGTAATAAATAAAAAACATTTTAAAATAATAATAATATATAATAAATAATGTACAAAATAAAATTGCAATGCAGTAGTACAGTGACTCCTATCTATCTTATCAAGTAGAGTAATAATACTGAGGTGAGGTCCCCAACAGCACAAGTAAATAAGAAACCCACCTGACCTGACCTGACCTGACCCTTTACTGTACTTTGTGTGTTTCCTCCCATTATTAAACCCTAACATATACACACAAAATCCTTGTATCTATATCCCCCAATCCATCTTTATCCTAAATCCCATGGATCCTCGCCGAGCATCATCACGCACGGTGATAGATCCCAAGGTCCGACAAGTTGGGTTTTTCACACCAGGGGCCCCACCTGAACAAACACCACCAACAACATTAACATCTCCACTTGTGTCTAACTCTATGTCTCCTGTAATGATTCCACCGCCTACTCACTTTTCAGACAACAACAATAATAATAATAATAGTAATAGTTATTCACTTGGTGGAATTGGGGCTGAGTCTGTTGCTGTTGGGAGTAGCTATAATCCGGCTAGTGAGTTTTCGGGTTCGAAAGGGGAGAGTTCTGGGAAAGGTGTGGCGTCTTCGTTGCCCGTTGGTGGGTTTGAGATGGCACAGAAGAATTATAAGGCTACAGGTGGTGTTGTTGCCAGTAGTCTTACCACTGTCTCAATACTCAGCGGTTCGACTAATTTGATCGGTGAGCTGCCTACATTTGTCTATTTCTTTGCTATTTGTGTTTTAATATGCTAATATGGATAGTTTTGTAGATATTGCTTTTATAGCTTCATTTGTCTGGTTGTTTAGCTCCGGAATATGTTGTCCTGTTTATTTTTTGATTTTTGGGTGTTTTCTAAATTCTTCCACGTAGTTTATAGTTTTATTCAAATGACAGATGAGGAATATATCTTTTTAAGAATGTTGTGCTGGTAGTGAACTGTTAGTCATTAATTTCAACAACAATGTTAAATGGATGTGAATAAGTTATTTTACGGCAGCCAAACGGAGTCTTGAACTTTTTCCCAGAACATTGCTTTTGATTTTAATTTTGTGATGCTTCTGCTGTTGCCTGTTGGTAGTACTGTTGTAGTGCTAATTATGTCTCGTTTGTCACATCTTTGTTTTAGCTGAGAATCTACAGTATAAAATTTTCATGTTCTGCACTTGCTTTTGGTTTGATAAAAGAAGAGTTCACTCAGAAAATTTTCCTTAAGGTTGTCTTTCTTAGTGCCCAAGTAGTGTAATACTCATATGAATTACTTGGACCGCTGTACAAAAGCCACAAGGTATATTTCGTATTTTTATCTTGTCATTACATAAATCTTTGATTCAATTCTTTCTTTGTCTGTTCATATATTCAAAAAGGTATGGAGCTGTTTTTTATTCACCCGAACTGGTTTTAGGAACTCGATATAGGATTGTGTTGTAATCAGTCTTACATCTTAAGTTACCAGTTCTCCTAAAACCTTTAGGTGTTAAGAGTAAAGTCCCAATGGGATCTTATATTATATTATAACAACTTTGTATGCAAAATTTGATATGCCCAGTAGTACAGTCTATCCGACTTTAGATGCAAAAGTAGGATACATGCTGCTTCAGGTCATCTCTTCCAATTTCTATTGATTTTTAGTTTTAATAAATGGATTTATCACTATATGATTTATATAAAGAAAATATTTAGAATGATGGTATATGCTGGATTCCCTGCTACACAACTAATAATTATTGTTTCTGTTATGTATGTACGAATTTTTCAAAATTCAGAAAGTCAAGTTGTATTGGAAGAAAAATACAGGAAATATAATTTCTTAACGTTACCTGCTTCACTCAGCTTTATGTTTCATGTGTTCACATGTGAGCGGAAAGTTATTTCTTTAAACAAGGGAATCGGTGTACCCTTTTATTTAATGTGGCTTTTTACATGTTCATAAATCGGGAAAGTCCACTTTTTTTTTTTTAAATTTATATAGTTACTGCAGCGGTCTTCAGCCATTGTAATGCATCTAATCGAGAAAGCAGTGAATAGTCATTAAGACATAAGAAATTTTTATTACAGGGATTATCTTATTATGTTAATAAATTCAGCCTCCAACACGCTAAACACATGCACAAATGTTTGGCAATAGTGCAAGTACAATTGAAGATATTAGTAGATACTTAGATAAAAGATAAAATTATCATGTGAAAATTTGAGAAATTAACGCAAGGAAAAGACGTTTTACAAGCCATGGATAGTGATGGAATTGATTGTTTAGTAAAATCTAGAAATGTATCCAAAGACCGGATCCTTTGATCACCACGAACTAAAAAATTGACATTAGGTTAACTAAAATCAAGTGGAGGAAGGGGTTCTGGGGGGAGGGGGATGTTAATCAGGAAAGCCAATATTGTCTTTATATTGTACTAGCTTACATCCCGTGCCATGCACGGGTTACTCTTAATATTTGTATATTTTATTTATATTATGTATAATTTTAGTAAATTTATAAATAATTTAATACTAAAGTGATAGTTATATAATTATGATTTTAATTTGAATGTGTATAATTTCAAGATTAAATAGTATATAAAACAGCATATGATCGACAGATTTGAACTATTCACTTTATTTGTAACTTTATAAATAATAATATAAATAATAATATAAATAATTGTTATTGTTGTGATTCGAACTTGAGAAGTTATTTGTATCTTTACAAATAATAATATGACTGTTTGTTGTTGAAGGGTTTCGAACCTAGAATTTTGGCTAGTGTACTATTTTAATATTTGAATAATGATTATTGTTGGGGATCCTGGGAACTTATTTGTATATTTATAAATAATAATATAAATGTTTGATGTCGGAGGGATTTGAACCTGGGAGCATCATATGAACTTTTTTTTATTTTTGTAAATAATAGTATAAATGCTTGTTACTGGAGGGATTCGAACCTAGGAGCTTGGCTAGTGCATTGTTTAAATATTTTGATCCAATGGTTCTGATCATTTGATTAAGAAGATCCGACGGTTGTGAGAGGGAATAACCAAAATGGAGGTTGATTGAACCAACTTATACCCCATTCCAGTTATTATAGTTTAGTATAGATATGTGGAAATAGAAAGATACGCGATCTTATGGTAGAACCATAGAGAGGAAAAAATTGTGCTTTTAATAAAGACTCCCGCGTAGGAAGAAATTACGTTGCGAATTTTACAGCACAGTCGATGTTGCAATACTGTAAAGTTTTCCTTATTATGGCATTATTATTACCTTACATTGAATACTCTTATCTAATGTCACTTTCCATCTCGTCTCACATCAAGTGATTTCACAGTAGACTTGAATATTATATATGTGATCAAACTATCCCTCTTTGCTTGTTTTACTAGCCATAATCCCACAACTTGGGTTGAAAATCATTAGAAAATTGAGGTCATATACCAGACACTATGACCGTCAGGAGTAAAAATTGTATTTTTAATCCCCGTTATTTCGTTATTCAACATATCTTATATCACATATGACCACCCCTATGGAGTTTTGGTTGACATATATAATTTATTAGGATTAGATGAATGTTTCCCTATCTACTAATGTTTGTTAATGACTATAGGGATTTAAGTATCGATTAGGAATAAGTTACGGTATGTAAAGTCTTGGTGGTTAATTTTTTCTTTTTCTATATACACAATTGTACAGTTTTGTCGTGAAAAGTTGAAAATCTCAATAAATGAGTATATCGAGACTGTATTCGCAAATCTGCATTTCTACGAATTTTCTGCTGAAGTATGTATTATCCCCTTTGTCTTACCCTGTCTCTGACATCTGTTCAGATCCTCAACTATTGTTTTTTTATGAAGCAAAGATTTAGATAAGTTAATAGGTTTGATATTAATATATATATATATATATATATATATATATAAAAAAATATATACACGAGTATGCAACTCAGGTACTTCTATTATGTTTGGTGACTACTGGCTAGTTCTCTCTAAAAAGCTAAAAATGGTTCGAGTTTTATGGTGAAATATGATTTCATGTTTCACCATATACATTTAACATTATGAGATATAGTTTGGTGTAGAAGTTTCTATTTCTTGTTCCACGAGACAATTATGCACAAAGAAAATATGTTTTTTGAAATCTTTTAGGGAACACATTTAGAACTACATAAACTTATGTGCGGTGTGTTTGGTAGAGTATATGACGTGTGATGTCTTAACATCGCACCTAAAGATCACGGCATTCGACAAATGTAGGCTAATGGGCCCCCACTTAGTTTCTAGGACTTTTACCAAGGAGAAGATGCATCAAACTCATTAAATTAATCTTACCCTACATTTGTGTACAAAGATTATAAGCCCAGGATCATTTCCGAGTTTGCACTCATTTTGTGATATTTATCATTTACATAATCTCATAAACTTTTTTTAGTTACTTTCTAGATTGTAGTCCCACCCTCTTAGTATTCCACCTAAACGCACTAGAATGTGATGGAATCTAGCAATAAATTTTTTAGTAGAAAATGACAGAAAATAGTTAGTCTGGGATTCTTGATCCCTTCAGCCAAACATAACTGTTGGATTTTATTTTCGATACTCTATTCTATGATTTCATAATTGATCAAGTACATTAGATACAGTTGACGTTCATTGCGTGAAACATTGGGTTTTACTTTATAATAACTTGCATTTGCTAACTACACGTGTTCCATGTAAAAAGGTATTTATACATCGTAAGTGTGAATGCATGTCTAGCACTCTATATAACAATAAAAACTATGTATGAAGAAATTATAACATTATTGGCACTAAAAGAGGTAAACTAGTTCCATTGGATTTGCTATACACTCAATATGCAGATTATATAACAAGTGCAAGTATTTTGAAGTTCATGACAAAAGTCATCTTTAATTTCTTTACGTCACTGGGAACCACTCATGTGCTCTATGAGTGCATTGTATGAGTCTTAAATCTGTTGGATAATCTTCAAATATAAATTAGACAGTGAAGTATTAGTACAAAGTTTAATAAGCTATTGATTGATGTTTCATCCCAAACTGGCTGAGATAGGATAGAAGATATTGTGATATAATAGCGAAGTAGAAATCATGTTGAAATTATGGATGTTCACTTTCGGACAACGTGCAAGCAACTTGGGCCTAAATGTAATTTTTTGATTTAATAATAGTTTTGAGTATATTTGCTACTTAGATTTTTCTCATCTTTTTCACTGCATATTTATTTCATAAATTTACACTGGACCGTGAACTTTATCGTCAATCTAGTAAGAAAGAGTAATCTGCATTTGACAGAAGTTTACCGACTTCACTTGCAGAAAAGGGTGGACTTTCTACTGGAGCTCAAAACGAAAACTATTCAAGTTTGAAACCTTTAAAGGAGAAAAGTTCAAAGGCCGAAAGGCGTGCTGCTCAGGAAGCTGAGCGAGCAGCAAAAGGTGCTGCGAAGTCTTCAAAGGGGACAAGTTCAAAGGCTGAAAGGCGTGCTGTTCAAGAGGCTGAACGAGCAGCAAAAGCTGCTGCAAAAGGTACTTAAAATGGAAGAGAAAATAATTATTGTTTGTACTGACATGTTTTATTTTTACTCAGTAAGAGGCGCTTGTGTTTTTTGTTTTGTTTTTTTAAAATCAGTGATTTTGGTAGCTTTAGAGCAAGAGTGGTAGTAATGGGAGACTGTGCTCTATATGCTAAAGCAATGCCCATCCCATCCCTCTATTAGTGGAGGTAAAAGTTCATCGCTTTATCAACAGTCCACTATAAAACTTTAGGACTAAAAAGGCGTAAAGCTAAAATGAGATTATATATTATATTGTTACATATTTGCTTTGACATTGTGATGATCGTACTGGAACTCTGGACGTAATGAATTTGTTTCACATGTGAATGGGATCAGGCTTGAAGGATAACCAGTTAACCACTCAATTTAGTGTCCATTTAACATTTGACTCCCACCATAGCTATTACTTACAAATGCACGCTTGTGAGTATGCGCTAGCAAGCTGTGTCGTTTGCAGTCTGCCTGTATGAGTTGCTGTCTTCTTGTTTTGTTGTCCCCATGGAAATTTTGTCCTTTTCATTTATTTATTTAGATTCTGGAACCAGTTTACAGGTGAGAGATATCGGTTTAATCTTTAACTTTACTGGTATTCTATACGTTCTTGTGAGTAGGCTGGAATCAAATAAGTTCATATACCAGTATTGTATACAGTACTTGATACTTTGGATGAGGTGCACATAACAAACTTTGTTCAAAATAAGGGGATTACTGTCAAAATCAATGTCTTGAATCAGACATCTTGTTAATGATGGAGAATTTCTAGAATAAGTGGCAGATATATGTGTCAAATAAGTATCAGATGGCAGATGATGTGTTGTCTTCTGGGAAATACGTTAAGTCTTTATTATTTTGAAGAACAAAATGAAAACACTGTGGCTCTTTCCAGAAGGGTCATTGCCTGTTGGCAAGCACTTACCCAGAAGCTTGGGAACAGCTATACCTTTAGGTTATAGTACTTCCTGTCACCTATATTGTTACCCTCTTTTCTTAAATTGAATTGCAGAATCCCTTCCATTTAATTTTTTTTCAATACCTTTCTAGTTACATATTTTTACAGATTACTGTTCGCATTCCTGTAGAGAGAATGAAAGAAGTTGTATCCTTTGGTATGTTGATATAGGATGTAATCAACCGAATGTTCAACTTTCTAAAAGTTCTGTGTAAGAAACTGGGTTCTAGAAATCAGATAATCTACAATATGGTTGCAAAGTTTAGCTGTTTTTGGGCAATTATAAATTTATTGCTATGAAATAAAGACCCTGTATTATGTGATCATTGCACTCTTTTGACGATTTGATTTTAATTATAAAACAAGCTGAAGGAAAAAAAGCTCCTGTTTCCGCTGGGATTGCAGCTCCAGGGAACGTGAAAGCCCCCAAAGCTGCTTCACAAAAGAAAGATAGCTCTTCGATTGCAGCAACTGAGAAAAGGGGAGGTGATCGTGTACCAGATAAAGATAGGAAGAAAGAAGTTCCTCATCCGCGCTTGCAGTTTGATGATGAGAGTAGAGTGGAGAAGGCTAAAAAGCGCGCTGTTGTTAAACAAAGAGAGGCAAGGAGTAGAGTTGAACTGTTTAGGCATCTACCTCAGTATGAACATGGTACACGGCTTCCTGATCTGGAATCCAAATTTTTCCACCTTGATCCAGTTCACCCTGCTGTTTATAAGGTACTTGAATAGAAACTTATTAAAGTTTTAAGTTCTTCCTGCACA
Organism: Anethum foeniculum; assembly: GCA_003724115.2. Taxonomy (NCBI): domain Eukaryota; kingdom Viridiplantae; phylum Streptophyta; class Magnoliopsida; order Apiales; family Apiaceae; genus Anethum; species Anethum foeniculum. The sequence continues at coordinate 23,197 of PHNY01190405.1, read as the reverse complement.
TGCCTAATCAGTTATGTTTATTCAGTAAACTTGTTCACACAATAGTTTAGGTGTAATTCTTAGACAGAAGAGAACTTAGGATATACAAGAATACTAATTGTTTTTTTATCTAAAAACATTAATGCATCTGTAGAATACTGAAGAATGGAGTAGATTTTAAAATAAAATGGATCAAGAAATTGTTAAACCAGCACCCCGTTTGTCCTAAGATATGCGAATCGCATTCCTCTATGCAAACATATAACGACATGTACAAAGCCATGTCTTCCTGAAAATTTCAAAAGGGATCTCCTGGGGATAAAGGCATTAGATCTATAACTTATATGCTAAAGCAATTGAAGCTTCTTATCTTCCTAGGATTGGTCTTACAATCCAGATCTTGTTTTCACGGGATTTATGTAGTAACTCTTCTGCGTTCTTTGTCAGGTTGGGATAAGGTATTTAGCTGGAGATATATCTGGTGGCAATGCACGCTGCATTGCAATGCTTCAAGCATTCCAAGAATCAATAAAAAGCTATTCTACACCAGCCGAAAAAGCTCTTAACAGAGATTTAACTGCAAAAATTAATTGTTATGTTTCATTTTTAATAGAATGCAGACCCATTTCGATCAGCATGGGTAATGCAATTAAGTTTGTTAAAACCAGAATTGCAAACTTACCTTTGACTCTTTCTGAGTCGGAAGCAAAATCAACTCTTCTGTCAGATATTGATCGCTTTATAAATGAGAAAATAATACTGGCTGATCAGGTGATAGTTAATTATGCTGTAACAAAAGTCAGGGATGGAGATGTTCTCCTAACATATGGATCATCATCTGCGGTGGAAATGATACTGTTACATGCACATGAGCTTGGCAAACGCTTTCGTGTTGTAATAGTAGATTCACGTCCAAAGCTTGAGGGACGACTCATACTTCGTAGGTTGGTAGGGAAGGGTCTCAATTGTACTTACACTCATATTAATGCTGTTTCCTACATCATGCATGAAGTTACTCGGGTTCTGTTGGGGGCCTCATCCGTGTTATCTAATGGAACGGTTTACTCAAGGGTTGGGACTGCCTCTGTTGCCATGGTTGCTCATGCATTCCGTGTTCCGGTCTTAGTATGTTGCGAAGCATATAAATTTCATGAAAGAGTTCAGCTGGATTCAATCTGCTCTAATGAACTGGGTATGTCTATTTGGGGTTTAATACCGTATTATACGTAACATGTTGCTCAGTTGCAAGCTTGATTGCTCTACAATTCGTTTCATGTTCTGCAGGTGATCCTGATGCCATCTCGAATGTTTATGGTAGAGACGACCTCAATTATCTGAAGGATTGGGCTAAAAGTGAAAATCTACAACTTCTTAATCTTGTGTAAGAAATAATTAGCATTTTTGTGTACATTATTTGCCAGTTTGGTAGATATTATTTTGTGATATTTAATATTCTCTTTACATGTCAACAGTTATGATGCAACACCTTCAGATTATGTTTCAATGATAATAACAGACTATGGGATGGTAAGTCAAGTTTTGACTTTATAGTAGTTCTTTGATTCTAAGTTTAGTAGTATAAACTTTTACTTTTTAATGTATATATTATTAGCTTTGTATGACTCTAAGCTATGCTCCGTCTGTTTCCCGCCCTTGTAATTTACTTAACTTTGTATCAGACAATTCTTCTTAACAAAAGTTAAATCTTAATGTTTTTCAGATACCTCCAACAAGTGTTCCTGTTGTTGTTCGTGAATACCGCAAAGAAAATTTATATATATGAAGTGGTTGTTTGCAAGTCATTGGAAACTTACCAAATTTTGCAGTCATACTGGAGATTTATCCCTTTTAGCAACTAAGAATAGACAGGAAGACACATGTTTCAATGTTTATTACTTGTTTCCATTTCTGAAGTTACTTTTTTGAGTTCTTATAATTCTCTTTTGACGATGCGACTTCGTGAAGAGTGCGATTTCGTCTCTCCGAGCAGCTTTGCCTTGTAGTTGTACTATTTTTATTTCTCTCGGTGGATAATGTCTTGTAACGTTGAGCAGTTTTTTGGGGGAGTATCACGATCAAGTGTCAAGATTTTGAGCTGTTTTTTAGTGGAGTATCACCATATAGTGTCAAGATCTTGTTCTCAATTCTGTAGAGTAGCCTGATTTAATATGTTTGGTTTGGAGGGTTTTTGCATATTTGCGGAAGACCGCAAGTAGAAGACCGCAAGTAGAAACAGCAAGCAAGGTCAAGGTGTAAACTGTTACTAGTACATGCATACCAAGGAAACTGTGACTAGTACATGCATACCAAGGAAACAGAGTGCCCGCAGTTACAAGTCGCAGTGCACAAGTAAAACAGGAAATGAGCTAAGCTAAACCACGAGTGCAAGCTGTAGTGGTCATTCCCTTACCGGGGGAACTTTGGATCAGCCCTTGCACCCATAAAATAAGGCTGGGGAATGAATTGTGAAATGAACTAATATTTTGAAAGCTTTCTTCCTTGAATGTGTCTTGTACGAAATGAAAGGTGCAAACTTAAAAGTTTGATGACTATCTGCAATGACTAAATCCAAGTGAAATTAAAAAGCATATTATAAGATATAATTTTTTTAATAAAATAACACACTTCTGCAAAAAATTTGATTAAACAATTATATTATTTTCGACATAAGATTCTTTTAAATAGATATTATGAATTAATTTATTGAATAAAAAGTGAATTAATATATATGAACTAGGGGCCACGGGCCAATGGCCTGTCAACATTATAACAAACAAATTAAAACTCGAGTCAATCTTTTTTTAATTTGAACAAGTATTATGCCCGTGTTACACATTCTATAGTATAAAAGTTATTTATCAATAAAAAAAATATAATGTAACTTATAAAAAAACTCTATATCTTTATTTTTAGAAATCAATTTAAATATCTATAAATATCGTATATCATACGAATATGTTACCGTATATATGAGTATGTTAACAAATGATTAGCCCTTGTGTATCTTTAAAAAAATCTACTTTGTATATTATTTTTTAGTGTGAATCTTGGTTAGAACGTTCTTGAGAATAATATAAATTTATGTAGTTGTTAATGTAATTTTATTTTAGAAATTCCAGTAAAATTTGATACATTAAATACACAATTTTCTTTATTTTATTAAATTCATTTTTAAGAATATGAATATAGATTTATCTTTTAAACCGGAGCAATCAATTTTGAATTGGATTTGAATAAAAGACATTTTAATTCTAAACCTAACTCTAATCCAAAGTTGACCTAAATAAACTAAAATTAATATTATGTCTTAACTCAAGAATATGGTAGGTAATTTGATAATTTGGATATAAAATAATATTAAATGAACTTCGATCATCCGAAATTCCGATTACCCGAGTTAATTTTTGGACTGTGTTTCCACCAATTAAGTCTAATTCCCCGGTGTTTACAACACTGAGAAATTTAGGAATTTTGTTGAAATAACTTTTAAAATTTTATAAATGGTAAGACTAAATAATTTGTTATAATAACAATTAATTCGGGTTTAACCTGAAGACATTATTGTTAATTCGGAGAGGAGGGTACATGTATTTTAACTTATTATTGATTTAATTTAAATTTTTAAAGGAGAAAAATGAGAAAATTGACAATTAGTGAGAAAATATAAAATGTGTGAAAATAAGTTTTATGAATGAGTAAAAATAAGTTAGTGCAGTTCACTTTTCAAATTTATGTTTGTTGTACTAAAGAAGATGGTTAGAGATTTATAAGGATCGATACTTCATTGACTATATTTGACGTTTTAGAATTTTGATAATCGATATGTTTAATAATGTCAACTTGAATGGAAGTTTTTTTTTTTTTTTTTTTTTTTTGCAAACCTACGGTTTTAAATTAAAAATAATGTTTTTATATAATAGAATTTCGAATAAAATTTATGTGATAGGTTGGGGAAAAAAAGAAATAATGGATGGTACTTAGGAAATGAGAAAGAGAGAAAATAAATAAATGGGGTGTAACCAGAAAATGGAGAAGAGAGAGAATAAATGAAGGGGTGATTAAGAATCGAGGAAGAGAGAGAATAAGTGGACGAAAAATAAACATTAACCATGATAAATCTTAACTTAGTGGTATGGTTGGTAATTTGGATAGGTGGTTACTTCAAAAATTATATATATATATATATATATATATATATATATATATATATTGATTATTTTTAAAAATTTGGATTAGATTTATCTTTTAAGCCCGAACATGTTCGGATTGGATTTGAATAAAAGAAAATTAAATTCAAAACCTTACTCTAATCCAAATTTGACCTAAATTAACTAAAATCTATAGTATGTATAAACTCAATGATATGGTAGGTAATTTGGATATCGAGTTAATTCATGGACGGTGTTTTCACCGATTAAGTTTGTTTCCCACTTTCTACAACACTGAGGAGTATAGGAATTTTGTTGAAAA
>PHNY01190381.1:0-13171 GCA_003724115.2 Anethum foeniculum | reverse complement strand
CTTGTCCAACAAATATCGAAGGTCCTTATTAAATTGAACCATGTCACTAGCATTTTTCAGATTCTTCATAGATAAAAGTGGCAAAGTTTGCACAGTTTTAAAAATGGAAGCGTTTGAGTATTCAAGAACGCACTGATCGTACCATATATCTGCCTCCTTAGTGGAAGGACATGATTCTTTTAACTTGTTCATCGAGTCCTTCACACAGCTTCTGCAGATATCAGGTTGAACATCGTCCCTACAGTAAACAAGGACATTAGCCTGGTCCCGACGTTCGCCCACAGAGGCATTTTAGAAACCAGATTTGCTAGTATTTGCAGCGGCAAAGAGAATGGCTTGAGCTAGGTCAAGGTTTGTCTTATAAATGCTGTTACTGGTGTAATTTACGCTGCTGTCACGGCCACAGGCAGTGCCGTAGAGACTGGACTGGGAAAGGGCAACAGCACCACAGCATATTATACATAAAATGAAAACAGATGATCCTGGAGAAGCTACTACCAGCATTTTTTTACTATACTTGATCTGCAGAAAACTTGATGCTGCTAGTTCGATAATATGTCTTAATCTATCCTGCTATTTCGATAAATAAATGTTTTCTTATTGTTCTTAAATAGTTAAATGTTCCATATGTGTAAAACCGACTCAATACACAGAAGTCGTTTTCCGTGTAGAAAAGAATCTGAGGTCAACCTCGACAAGGTCCCGAGCCAACTTCAATAGATGGTCCGCGTACTGGAAAACCTTTGAACAGATTATACATATTAGTAATCATCAAAAGAAACCACAACTGTGACCTTCAACCCAAACGGTTATTCTGGTCGTGGGATTAAATCACATTTTCATGTTCTTGCTATTGCAGCAGTTAGTGTATGTGGAAGATGGTATGTGCATTTGGTTTACTCTTATCTCCGTAAAAGTTACCTGTTTCTATGAACTTATGTCCATCCAAGTATCCAACATGTTGAGCATGATGCCGTCAACAGTTTCGACAGAGTACTTAAATTTTCAGCACAAAATTACTCTACTATTTCCAAAAATAAACAAGACTACGTTATATGTTTAATGTATGGAAAAAATGCTCCTAAATACGTACTTAGGGAAGTTATATGAGTACGCAGTGTATTTTAATGGCAGATTTGTAATGGAACTCTCGTGTATTGACATTAAAAACTCACTTAAGTTGGGTGGGTACATGCTTAGGAGCATTAAGTACTCAATGTGTTCATTTATTTGTATTATCATATATTTTTGAACGACTATTATTCTGTTTTCACTTTCCTATAGTCCTACATTTTAACACATAACTGCAATAGTCCTAAAGTGAGAGGGGCAGAGCAAGAAATACTACAAAAATGAATCAAGTAAGATTTACGGTCTTTTTGACCTAAAGATTTATGTTAAGCCCGTGTTTTTTGGATTGAAACAATGTAAGACCTGCTCGGAAATTGACTTTAAAGGTTTAATTTTGGGGTTTAGTCCGAAAATGGTCTGAAATATGTGAATTCACCCATGGATTTCAAATAAGTGGTTGAGTCACTTGTATTTAAATGCGACCAACCAAAAGAAAAACTGACATTTATCTAAGAGGATCTTTAAAATAATAATAATAATAATAAAGCCTTTTACCATCCGCAAGATAGAAAAGTTCCAAATATCTAAGACTGTTTAGGAGGGCCTGTTGTTAAAAATAAAAATATTCAGATTAATTAAGCATTCGCTCATCATCTGCTTTTGATTAGGAGTTTAGGACACAACTGTCTTGTTTAACTTGTTAAATGAGTCTTTCACACAACTTCTGTAAATATTAGGTTGAACATCACCTCTGCAATACAGGAGTGCATTACGGGGGCACTACAGAAACCAGAGTTGCTAGTTTTTGCACCAAAGATGACGCTTTCTTGGGCGCATTCCAAGTTTTTCTTATAAGTGCTATAATTTGTGTAGTGTAAATTAATTTCACCGCAAGTGTAGAAATCGGACCAGGTAACAGACAAACTGCATATGAATACATAAAATGAATAAAGATGATCCTGGAGTGGCTGCTAAATTTCTTTCGTTCTTCGCAAAAAATGTGTTTGTTGTCTACAAGTTAAATGTTAAGCACCAATTTTTTCCACTATCATACAGGTAAAATGTTTCATTTTTGCAAAATGTGAAAAGGAGTATATGAGGAAATATTTCTGATATAGATGTAGTCTGAGAACAATACTGGATAATATTTGTCTGCACCACTGAATAATGTTTGAAAATACCTAACAGATCACTTCACCTATTCCAATGACTCATGTAACATGGAGACACTGTTCCTAACACTAATAGAAACTTCCTATAGATATTAACCCTGAGAAATCACCCAGGGACAAAAGGACGGTATTCATAACTGAACAACAAAGTTTACTGTGATTATTCGTGTATGTCAAACACCATCTAAGACGAAGTAACCGTCATCGAACTCACCTTTTCCAGCAGAACTTTTGCCTCACTCTCCATATTGGACTTCATCTCCGCAGAAATTCTACCACCACAGCATTCCACTATAGAAGACAACCTCTTGAGCTTTTCTCTTATCAAGCCCAGCTGTGTTCCCTCATCATCACATGGCTGAGTTGCCTTTCCATTGTCAACAGAAGATTTAGGATTCTTCTCGCTAGCCTTTGCAGACACGGGAAGATACCGAAGAGAGTAAGTAACATTAACTTCTCCAAAAGGATTTTTCTCCACTGATGCTTTGTAAGCTTCTTCCGCATCTGAGCTCCTTAAGTAGAAAACCCGAGCAGAGAAAGAATTGTATAACAAACAAGTTTCCTTGTCATTCAGGGGTCCAAACTTCCCATATATTTTCATCAGCTCATTTCTTGATGGCAAAGGATATGCAGGAGGAAATGTCAACACAAGAATCACAGGTGTAGCTTCTCTTGCATCCTCATTGTTTGACAATGTCTTGCAGCCTCTCTTAGCATGGGGTATTTTTAAGTCCTGACCATTACTTATGTTCTCTATCAGCTGAGACACATTGTCAGGTTTCCTCTTCATGCTGCCTGGTTCACCTTTCTGCTGCACCTTGTTTCTGAATGAGGTGATGTTTTCTGCGATGAACTCGACCTCACTCTTCTCTGTCAAGCACGAAGGATCAGCAGCTGCAGATTGAAGTTGAGAAAGTAGTTGAACTGGACTAGCAGTAAAGTGCAATGAGAAATCAGTTTTACCTGACTTAGCATTATTGTTTCCTGTACTCTTAGGAGGTCCAGTCTGGGAAGTCTCATTGCTACAACTCTGCAACCCAATGAGTTGACCAGCAACCCTAGCCATTCGCTCCCCGACTCTACTATTTTTCACAGACTCTGTCTCAGAATCTTTTTTGAAGCTTGAAATTTTCATTATTTGGCTAGGATTTGTGAAAGGAGAAGATAGATACTTGCTCCTCTTCCTTTCCCTTAATCTGGTGCTCTTTGCAGTCTCTTCTTCGCCCTCACTTTCATCACCAGAAAGTATTTTATTCTGTAGTTCCCCGGATGGAGGGGTTTCATTAGCTTCTTTTCCCCCAAAGTCATCAGATTCGCGAGTTGCGATTTTTTCTCCCACGATCCTAGGAGATCGAGATGCTACAGCCTTCTGTCTTCTCCCTCTCTTCCCTGTTGATAATACATTAGAGACGGACTCATTCACAAAGCTCTCCTCCTTTCTCATTTCATCCTCTATAAGTTCTGCTACACTTTTTTGCTTCCTTCTCTGATACTGGATATCACTTGATGTTTCTTCACATTTTTGCAACAAAGATTGGTTGGAAGGATTGAGTCCAGAGACAACTGCTTCCACTGGGCCAGATAACAACTCTTCTCCATCTGGGCCTTGGACAGAAACTTTCACTGGATTGCCACTTTTGTCTTCAAGACCTTCAATACCTCTAGGATAATGGTACAACGGCAATGGGTACCCTCCTTTTGCGCGACAATAGACTGTTAGCCAGCTCTTCATAACAGTGAGCTCGAGCAAATTTTTCATAGATACTGTCTCCGCATAATTTCTCAAACTGCTGATTAGCTTTTCCGGTTCACACAGAGCAATAAAAGATTTCCCAACACCTACAGGAACAAGAACTCCTACCTTGAGTCCACTGTTCGAAGCCATGCTAGGTTCAAGTTTACCATTTTTTTCAGCTAAACATGAGCAAGTCATCTGTAGCTCCACAACTCTACTAACCTCATCCAAAGCAGCCTCTACAGCATAAGTAAAATTTTTAGAATTGGTTTGCTTAGACATAACCTTAAAATTCTCAACAAAAGGCTTCAACTGAGACGGGCTACACCATGAAAAAGAACCATCCCCAAAATATGCAACAAGAAAGCGATCTTTCTGCTTCAGTTTAAGAGCATATTCTGATGCATCAGAAGCACTGTAAATCTGCCCAGGCCACCAAGGATAACTCCTAATCTTCCCCCAAACAAAATCACCGACCCGATACTCACAACTTTGATCCCCAATATCATCATCTTCATCACTCTCATAATCCTCAAGACCATACTCCTCTCTTTCCATTTCCTCAACACCATTTGCATCCATCTCTTTCAACGAACTCTTAAATTCCGAAACTTCGCCCCTTCTTAACCCTTCACCTCCATCATCTTCAGTCCCACCACTATCATCTCCACTTCCCTTCGAACCAACATTTTCACCAAGAACAGACCCACTATGCAAATCTAGCAGACTGCTATCAGTTTCAGCCCCAATGTTTTCATCCCCAACTTTTATTTCCTCAACAACACCACCTGTATCATCTTTAACAGCTACTTCACCCTCAAGACTCGCACCATTTTTACTAGCCACCTCAACAAAGCCAGCAAAATCAGAACCCCTTTCAACCCCATCAACCATATCATCTTTAACACCTATTTCACCCTCAAGAACAGCATCCTTTTCACTACCAACCTCAGCAGAGGCAACTACATCGGAAACCCTTTTAACCCCACCACCCATATCACCTTCAACACCTATCCCACCTTCAAGAACCACAGCATTTTCACTACCCGCATCCGCAGAAGCAACGACATCTAAAACCCTTTCAACCCCATCATCTTTAGCACCTACTTCACTCTCAAGAATCACACAATTTTCACTACCCACCTCCGCAGAGGCAACGATATCAGAACCCCTTTCAACCCCCTCATTTCTAGCACCTACTTCACCATTTTCACTACCTATCTCATCAGAGGCAACAATATCAAAACCCCTTTTAACCCCATCACCCAAATCACCTTCAACACCTACTTCACCCTCAAGATTCACACCATTTTTACTACCCACCTCAGCAGAGGCAACTAGGGTTTCATTACTAGCTTCATCTACTTCCATTTCAAGAAACAAAATCACCAACCTCCACTTAAATCTTTAACTGTCAAACATATAAAAACACAAACTTTAAACAAAAAACAAGCATAAACAACAAAACCCCACTAGGGTTTTTCAATTCTTAACATCTACAACTCAAAAACATCATATAATTCTAAAAGCCCAAATCCTTAAAGTAAAGAAATTAAACTAATATCAAAACAAGCATACAGTAAACACAACCAATTGCACACACAAACACATATATAAGTAGAAGACTGGAGAGAAAGAGGTACCTGAGAGAGAGAGAGAGAGAGATGTGTGTATTGTTGGCAGATAAAATACAGGTGAAATACAAACAAAACTGTTATATGTAGAGATGGGCTCAATTTGTTTCAACTTTTTAAGGAAATAAAGATGAATACTGCAAGCAGTTATAAATATACTACACTAGTAGCTTTCTACATGGGCCGTCCATTTTGCAGATTTGAAAATATCAACGGCTGTGATCGCGAGTACAGATGCTTGCCTAGTGACTGCATTTACAGTACTGTAGAATAAAACAAAAGGTATTGTAGCTGTAAAAAAAGAAATTCAGTTCAGGTTACAGACAGCTGTCCGTTAATATAGGATTTTTATTTTTTTCGTTTTATAGTTATCTTTAGTTCTCCAATTTTGAATTTGTTTTTCAAGTTGAGTAGATTTGGACTCGGATTTATAATTGTCTTCTAAGTTTTATAGATTTAAAAAGTCGAGTCGGAGAATACAATTGCTATAGGATTATAATACTATTTTCATAAAAAGTTATATATTATGTTTGATATTAATATAAGTGGAATACAGTATAAAACGCATCTCATTAATTTGATTATATTTTAGTTATTAAAAAAGATATGAATTTTTTTGTCACTCAACTATTTACGTTTTTAAAATCTACTCAACTACGTAATCATTTATTTATGCCACTAACGTTATATTTTAGATGTTTATGTTAAAAAAAGTTGTCAGCGTGGACTGCATTGTTGACGTGTTAAGTAGACGTGTTACAATTATTAATATTTATATATATACCGATTCTGATATCTTATTAACAGGTGTTTCATTCAAACCATTTCAAAATGGGGAAAATATAGAAACTAGGGTTCTATGGTGTCCTTCTCAATCTGAAATTGGGGAAATTATCATTCTTCAGTTCAATGGCTTCTACGGTGTCCTCTTCTTCAATTGATTCTCAAGTTCGACAAGCTGAAGTAATACGATGGTATTGTGGGGTTGAAGCACCAATTTGGATATCCTCTAAACCAAACAGAGGGGTTGAAATTTTTGGGTGTCCATTTTACAAAGAGAAGAATAAGTACTGCAAATTTTTTTTATGGTATAATAAGGTTGTACTGGAGACATAGAATGAACTAAAGCAGCCCATGGAAGACCTTCAAATTGATAAAGTCGCATTGCAACGAAGAATTGAATATTTGGAGGCTAAACTTGAATGTTCCAGGACTGAAATTTTCTGCTTAAAGTTATTGTTGAAATCAAAAGATCAAATTGTAATGTGGAACACAATCACTATCATTGTGCTGTTTAGCATGTTGGCTTGTGCAGTAGTTAAGTTGGTAGGAACGATCTGATGTAATGTCGAATGTATTGGTTTTTATCTTAATATAATGCAACATTGATGATATTCAACCCGTTATCTGAAGTCTTTGTGTGAAATAAAGCAATGTAAAGAACAATTACTTGTACCAAGTAGCTCTTATCATAACAAAAAAAATAGTAGTAGTACATAACAAAATGACTTCAAGTCTAATAACAACTTCAAATTGGTGAATAAAGATTTGACATTTGCTTAAACCAATACATAATAATAACTTCAAGTCTAATAATCATCTTAACCAAATAACAATTTTAAAGGCTACTTCTTCAGTTGACTCCTGGGAAATACTTGTTTGCTACCTTTTTTTAGTGGAGAATAAAGGCTAGATGTTGTAGGCTGACTGGAAGTATGCCTCAAATTGGTGAATAAAGATTTGACCTTTGTTGTTTCTGTTAGATTTTTTGGTTGTGAACTTGTCAATTTAACAGTGGTTGTTGAAGAAGACAAATATGTATGCCCATCATCTCCAATCAATACTCCAACACTAGCAGGAGTATTCTTAGTCTTAACTTGAGTAGTTGAGGCTTTAGGAGGTCTTCCTCTTTTCTTTTTTGGCTTGTCTCTATTGGAGCCTATTGACCAGATTGATCAGGGTTACTGGGAATTGTAGGTTTGCCTCTCTTTTTTGCTTGTCCAGTCCCTACTGTAGACTGCATAACATGTCAAACATAAATTAGACTATAGATTTAACTTGTCAGAGATAAATTTTGAAAAATTGGACAAGTTAGTCAGCATACATGTGATGTCTTTTTTCTCATATTCTGTTTGTTTCTCAAAGAATGTGCCTTTGCAGCCTCAGCTTGTGCTTTCATGGCTTCTTCAGCCTTCTTGTGATTTTCTACAACCTCGGCTTCATCTGTTTTGCAAGTTGCCTTGTTGTGGCCTATTATTAAACATCTGCTACATTTCATTGTGATGCCTTTCTTTGACAACTTACAGCCAGCACCAAGTTTATCAACTTCCATTCTCCTATGTTTTTTTGGCCTTCCAGGCATTCTCCTTGCCTTAGGAGGCAAAAGTTTGATTTGTTTTGCTATTGGCCATTCTTTGCTGCCTTTCATAGGACACATGAAATTTATATATCACTTCAAGTAAGTTGTCTTCTTAAAACAGTCATCTACAAATTTTTTTAGTGAAAAACTGATACACATAATGGCTTGACAATCATGAATACATGGTATCCCGGTCAATTCCCATTTTCTGCAGCTACAAGTATTCTTCTTTATATCCACCTCAAACTGATTACCATGAATGTCTTTCACTTCACATTTATCCCCACCATCCCAAGTAGAACTACACATCTTTGACCCCTCAATGTTGTAATTTAGATTTCGAATTATTCTATAGCACAATTCAGTATCTAACCCAGCCATATAATCTCTCTTTAAAAGTATCATTTCCATACATTGCACCCTAATATGGTCAAGCATACTTATTATAGGTTTATACCTAGCTTCCAATATCCATGAGTTAAAACATTCAGAAGGGTTATTATCAACAACATCACAATGGCTCAATGTCTTAAAATAAGCTCTACTACAATATTTAGGATTAGTTCTCAAAAGATCACTATAGGAAAAAGGTGATATAGACCTAATCTCATCCATACAAATATTGAATTCTGCAATAATACTTGCCTTGGCTGCTCTTCAAAATGCATTCTTGAGTGCATTTTCAGGATGGATTTTTTTCCAGTTTGCGTGAATGTGTCGTACACAACACCTATGTTCTGCTGCTGGCAAGTATTTATCATTAACATTTTTCAAGCCCTGTTTTATAACAAGTATTTCAATTAGTAATAATGTATACTAACTAATACTAATATAGATATAATTAAAACAGTACAGTTAGGATTAGTTCTATACCTTTTGTTGATCTGTAATGATTGTGTATGAGTATCCATCAACAAGATTAAGATCATCTTTTAGTAATTTGATTAACCAAACCCAAGAATCTGTGCACTCCACTTCCACCACGGCCCATGCTATAGGAAACATCTGGTTATTGGCATACCTTCCACTAGCTGTCAATAATTCTCCATTGACATAGCCTTTTAAGAAACAACCATCAAGCGCTATTACCTTTCTACAGCCATTTAAAAAACCATTTCTCAATGCATCAAAACAGATGTAAAGTCTCTGAAATATTGGATTCTCACTCTCTTCAGTTGCTTCTCCTTTAATGAACAATGAACTTCCAGGATTTGTTCTCAAAACTTTAGCTCTATAGTCCCACAATCTTGCATAATATTTTTTTAACACTGACTCCAGTTCACTTATTGCAGCCTTTTTAGCCCACCAACACTGATTCAATGTGCACTGTATTTTATACTTGACATTTATGGCTTCTGCAAAGTCTTGAGTTTCTATTTGGGGTTGCTCCAAATTGTAATCCTAAACTCTTTTGCTAACCAATCAGCTTTGACCATTCTTTGTCTGCTAACAATGATGCAATTATGCTCTCATTTGTAAGTCTTTATCTGAAATGCTTGATCATTTACCATTCTGCTTGCCCACAATTCCCACTTGCATCCTTCTCTGCACTTGGCTTGCATCCTCTTGAAATCACTTCTTTTAATGAAAACTCTTCTTTGTCTAGCCACAACATAATTTCTGATTGCATCTTTAACTGCTCCCTTGAGGTAAAAATCATACCAGTTTCAAATTCTATATGTTCCATCTTTGTGTTTGTATTGAAAGTGGGGTAATGGGGCTGGTTTTGCTTCTCTTGTTCCTTTTTGGTTTCATTATTGCCTTAATATTCTCAGCTACCTTATTGTCACTTGAATCAGATGATTGAAGGCTTTCCACATCAAATGAATCACTATCATCTTGCTCATATACATTCGTATCTACCTTGTCACACCCAAGTTCCTGATTATCATCATATTTGGGATATAATTTTCCCAACATTGCATACTCATGCTGCACATAGTCACTCTATTCAGGCATTTCACCCATATATTCAATATGCACCCTGCAGTTTTTTTAGTCTCCTACCTTTCATGTCTCTCATTTGGCACTTCTTGATCCTCCAAAGACTCTACTGTCACATTGTGTGTACCATTGCTTATGTGCATTTCAGTAAGATTACCATCTTGCAAAGGATCAATCTTTCGTTCCCCTTAACATTCTTTTCTTCTCTCTAATTTCCTCTAATTCTTCATTAAAGTCTGATTCTACATCATTATCATCACTAGATAAGAATTCCTCATCAGTACTACACTCACTATCATCATCTTTTTCATAATCAGAATCATCTAATTCATCACCATCATTTAATAAATTCAATTCATGGTCAACACTATTACCAACATCTTTTTTCTTCTCTTCAGCACAATGATCAGCATATATTGAAACAAGTCCTAATTTTATTGCATCAAGACGCAGCTCTTTCATGGACTCATAATTTCACAACAATTTATAAGCTTCTTTACCTATGGTCAGAGGTTTCTTGTAATAAATTTTAAGACCATTTCCGTAACCAACATCGTCTAAATAAGTTAGGAAATGCTCTAATAACAGGTCATCAACATAAACCCTATAAATAGTACTCCCTCCATCCCTATTTTGTTGTCCACTATTACCATTTTCCTCTGTCCCAAAATATTTGTCCAATTTGAAAAATATGGTAAATAAAAAGTGAATAAAAGGTAAGTAAAAGATATATAAAAGGTAAAAATGTTGTCATAGTTTTATATTATGGTAATTATCTATCTATTTAATTTGATTGAATAAAATGTGGATTTAGATTGATGGACAAGAAAAACGGGACGGAGGGAGTATCACATGTACTTCCCTTGTAGTAATATATTCCTTCCTTTATTTTTAAGTCACCCCCACACTACCAGAAAATCATCAATAGACATCAGTTATAAACCGATGTAAAAAAATTTTTGAACCGATGTCTTCGTGGGTGTAGAGAAAGGTCCTGCTCTTTAACATCGGTTTTAAGCCATTGTGAAAGACAACTTTATACATCATTTCTCTACAACAAACTGATGTATTGAACCTCAAATAACATGTTACTATATTTTTAAAAGTGCTAAGTTAAGAGATTCAAAGCTATTTGAACATATCATACACACGGTTCGAATAGACATTCACATCGTTAATTTCACATAAAATGATGTATATATCTAGAATTTACATCACCTATCATGTAGAACTGATGTTAAAGATTGTAATCAACGGTTCCTTGTAGCAACCATTGTATATTTAGTTTTTTAACAACGGTTAGTTTTAGCTTAGTATCAACAAACATCAGTTCTTGGCTGATGTTAAAAAGCTGAGTTCTGCCCTGAGAAAGACATCAGTTTCTTTTTTTAAGACATCGGTCAATAGCCGTTGTCTATTGGCTTTAACATCAGGAGGTAACATCTTGAAGCAATGTTTTTTGGTGTAAATTACATCAGTTCTTCAATAAAAATATACATTGCAACTGTTGATTTATGTCATTATAGACATCGGTTTGTTTGCTATTAAGTGATGTGTTATATTTAATCATCCAACTAGCCAAAAAAAAAAATTCAAAAACCAAATTCACCATATATATACCAAAACTTGCACCAACCAACAACTAAAAATTAGAAAACACTCTACTCTACAGAGGGACTCGTAAACTCTTCCCTTTTAAGTAATTTACCAAAATCCACCAATAAACACATCTTTTTATGCTCAATATATTTTTCAAGAATCAATTGACTCATCTAAAGTTAATTGTAGCACCCCTTTGTAACTACATTTTAACTGAAAGCACAACTTTTTATGCTCAATATATGCTCAATATATTTTAACTGAAAGCACCCCTTTATGAATACTACATTTTAACTGAAAGCTAATTGTTGAAAGCTAATTACTCCCAATAATACAAAGACTACTAGATTTTAAAAATCCTTACTTGGAAATGATAAAATATGAAAATCAAGAATGGGAATCCACTAAACATAAATCATAAAATCATAAAACACTTACAAATGAAGAACAAATCTGTTTAAACACTTACAAACACTTTCAAATGAAGAAGAAATATGTTTAAACACTTACAATCACTTACATATGAAGAACAAATCTGTCACTAAACACTTACAAATTAGGAGGGAAACGGAGATGAGATGAGATGGGAAGCGGAGGCTTATTTAATTCTTTAATCTGTTTAAAGAATTAAATGTTAGGGCTCGGTTGAACACTTACAGAGACTTACAAAAATAATTAGGGCTCAGTTGAAAAATAAATTGAAAAATAAAATGAAGAACACTTACAAATTAGGGCTCAGTTAAAGCTTGTACAGAGACCCGATTGAAGCTCGTAGAGACTCGATTCAAGCTTGTAAAGACTCGATTCAAGCTTGCAAAGACTCGATTGAACCGATTGAAGCATGTACAAATCGATTGGGGTTCAATATTAGGGAAAAAAGCGATTGAAGCATGTAGAAAAAGGGGGAGGGGAGAGAAGCAGTTAGGGAACAAGAGAGAAACGAGATAGAAATATGAGGTGAGGGTGATGTCGGGGACGGGAGTGAGAGAACGGTGAGGATAGGGAGTGTGAGTCTGGGAGAGGGAATAAAATTGGGGGGATAAAGGATAAAATGAAATATTTTGTGAAGTACAGGGGAACAAAAGAAAGGGAATAACTCCCCCGTTTTTTTAATAATTTTAACTTTTCAAATAGACAACGGTTAGTTTTTAACTGATGTGAATAAGAGACATTAACATCAGAAAATTAAAAACCGATGTATAAACCATTTTTTTTTTGGAAAAATAACGTAAGAAAATAGTTCATTACATAACTGATGTAAATAAGAGCAATTAACATCGGTATTGAAACAAGTGATGTAAAAAATATTTTATACATTATTTTTCTTGAAACCGATGTTAAAGGTGTGATGTCTATTGCCCTTTTTCTAGTAGTGCCATGATATATCTCAAGTTTGATCGTGTCCATTAAACCTATAGCAAAAAAAAAAAACAAAAGGGTTAACAAATTAACAAAATGATTTCGATTCTGTCAAATAGTAAGGAGGATTTACAAGTATACGCCTTAATCATACCTTAATTTCCTCTAATTGTGCTTTCCCAACAGCAAGAACCCTAGACTAGCATGTATGAATGTAAAAGTGTAAAGAGGGGTTTTTGATCATGTTAGAGAGGGTTTTGTTTAGTGAAACTGTCGTTTTATTAACTTGTTTTGTTAT
>PHNY01190299.1:388-21519 GCA_003724115.2 Anethum foeniculum | reverse complement strand
TGCAAAAACTTGTCAGAAATAAGTAACTTATTTCAGAAAAAAGTACAGTTTGATGTACTTTTTTCAGAAATAAGTAACTTATTTCTGACAAATAAGATTTCCCAAACATGCACTAAATTTCCGAATCAGATCGTTTTGTTATCCTTCAATTACCATCTCTTAGTCTTAGTTATAAATTATTATGATTTTATGCATGACTAATTGATGGTTCAATTAATTAATTTGATGTTATATTTAATGTTTTATTTAAAAGAGAGAAATATGTATTCATTTTTTGAATATTTGATATAATTAAACTTCTTTTTTTTTTTTTGCCAAAAGAAGAGTAAATTTCATTATTATCTCAGATCATTCTCGATTACATAAGTTAGCTCACGATAGGCTTCATTTGCCCTCCAATGCGCTATTGAATAACTACACTTTGCTAACGTATGAGTTACTTTATTCGCAGAACGCTTCACAAATATAAGGTTAACACATTTGTCCTTTAGCTGTAAAAGCAGAGCTCTGCATACCTGAACAGTTTGCCAAAGTAGGAACGCATTGTTGCAGTGCCTCTGATTGCTTGAACTGCTACAAACTAATCTATTTGAATTGTCACCCTCGTTAGCTGCTTGTCTTTGATCCAGCTTAATGCCTCCTTTATACCCATTGTTTATGCAGATTCTAGAATGCTATGCCCTGGTTTACAACTCGATCGAGCCTCTATCAACTGCCCCCTCTGATTTCTAGCAGCACAAGCGTAGAAATAACAGTTAGACGTACAATAATCGATGCATCAGTATTTACCTTAGTCCTATCACCCGTTAGTATTCTTGTGCTCATCCCCATCGTCAGGATTAATCAAACTTCATGATCGATCAAAATTTTTATCTTGAGCATTTTGCAATTGACTAAGTACCACTCCAGCTGATTCTACGACCTCTCCTACCTCCATACACTTCTGACTCCATACCAAATCATTCTTGCACCCCAAATCAACCAACACACCCTAACTCTTGTTTTTCTTTTTGTAATGTTCCATCCATAAAAAACATTCAGCATGTAGTTGAGGAAGGTTTCCTGTATGTTAACACTTTCAATGCCACCAAATGTATCCCAACATGCCTGAGCAAAAGAGCAGTTTAATAAGACATGGACAGTGCTCTCAGCTTCTTCATTACAGTGGGCAAATTACATTCACATTCACCTGTTTCATTCTCAGCAGAATCTTTATAAGAAGACATTCTGTAATGGCCCTCCAAATAAAATTCTTGATCTTTGGAGGGACCTTTAGGTTCCATAATCTCCTCCAAAATCTTGGATTTCCACAAGGATTGGACCACGGTTAGTTTTCTTGAATCAGAACATATGCTGTCTTGATCGAGTAGTTACCTCACTTTTTTTCCTCCGGTACCAGCTATCAGAATCAATGTTTGACAAAGGTGTTGCTATAAACAAATTAGCACTCCGTTGCTCAAAAATATATTTGATCAAGTTTATATCCCACCTTCTCTCATCTATAACCATTAGAGCTGAAACCATTTGGCCTTTTATCGACTCATTTACTGTCACGATATATCAGTTCTCGATATTTGGTAACCAAGGGTCATTTAATATACTCTAAGTGTCTCTAGAACCCACCCTGGAAGCTACCCCATATTTAATTAACTTTTGTGCTTCCAACACACTCCTCCAAACAAAAATAGGACTTGCACCTAGCTTAGCACTTAAAAAATTTTCACGTGGATAATACCGTGCTTTAAAACCTCTCGCAACCAAACTTTCCGGATTTGTTACAAGACACCACCCCTGCTTACCCAGTAAAGCGACATTAAAATCATGTAGATGTCTAAGTCGAAGTCCTCCATACATCTTGATCTACACATCCTGTCCAAAACTTACACATCATCTTCTCCATATCTCTGCACATTTCAAGCGGAAGTAGGAATACACTCATACTATAGTTTGGAATTGCTTGAGTAACTATTTTCAGCAGCACTTCCTTGCCACTTTTGTTCAACAGACGGAACCCAATTTTGAACTCGTGCACGCACCCTCTCTATCAAGTAATCAAGAATTTCTGATTTGTTTCTGCCCAAACAATTCGGTAAGCCCAAATACTGACTATAACTATCTACTTCCTTAAACTTCATTATATCAATAACTTCATTCTTGGTTTTTGTTTGCTTATTACGACCGAAAAACATACTAGATATATCCATAGTTATTTTTTTATCTCGAAGCCTTTTCAAAAGTTACCAACAATTTCATTACATGAGTCGCTTCTTCTTTGTTAGCATGATAATATATGTAACTATCATCGGTAAAAAAACATGTGAGTCAGTGTAGGGGCACCACAAGCCACCCTTATACCCCATAATTAGACCTATGCTCTCGTATTTTTTAATAAGTGTTAATAGTCCTTCAATGCAAATAAGGAATAAGTATGATGAGAGAGGGTCACCTTGTCGAAGGCCCCTCTCTGGTACTATGCTCCCAAATTCCTTACCCATATGTTTAATTTTATAACTTGCTGTCACAACACATTCCATGAAATTATTGATAACTGAGCTATAGATACCTATTTTATATAAAATTGCTCGCAAATATAGCCACTCTACCCGGTTATAATCTATACTCATGTCCAACTTGAGTGCCATCCAACCCTTCTTACCCTTGATTTTTCTCTTCATATAGTGCATAATTACATAGGATATCATGATATTATCAGAAATCAGCCATCCCGGGATAAAAGCACTTTGTGATTCTGAAATAACCGTATCAATCACTTCCCTCAAACGATTCGCCAATAGCTTAGAAACTGTCTTGTAACTCATATTTCATAGAGAAATTGGCCTTAGGTCCGTCATGTATTAAACATTTTGCTTCTTTGGAATAAAAAGAATGTTAGTGTCAATGATATGATCATCGAACCCGCCTGTTTTAAAGAACTTCCTGACCATTCTGACAATGTCGTTTCCCACAATATTCCTGTATTTCTGATAAAAACCCCGAATCATGCCATCTGGGACAGGAGATTTATCCATGTGCATATGAAAAAGTGCTTGTTTTACTTCTTCTTCCTCGACAGGTTTCATTAAACAAACATTTTGCTCTGCTGTGATTGGATTTGTAATACAGTCCACAACTTCATTCCATACTATATATGATGCTTTAAACAGGCCATTTAAATACTCCACCATCACATCTTCTAGTCCTCCTTCCCAGTCCACTCTTTCCCCCTCATTATTAATCAAGTATTAAATCTGATTAGTTTTTCTCCTCGCTTTTGCCTTCGCATGATCACCCTTTTACACTGCGAGATTCTCTTTTTGAAATTACCAGTGAACTCTTCTTCCTACCTTGAAACATCCTTTAAACATCTTCTGATTTTTGCCTTCAATGCCTCACTTTGATCTTGCCTCCATGAGTCCTCAACAATATGTCTACATACTAGTTTCCTTAACCACGCTTTCTCAAACTTTAATCTCCTACTTTTTGGCATAGAACTCATAGTGTTTGGTTCGAGCAATATTGGACTATGGTCAGACGTTGAGACTTCTAAATTGATTAGTTTGGCTTCTTTAAAAGTCTCTATCCATGCCTTTGAGACTAAAGCCCTGTCTGGACGAATTTCAACCCATTTATCCGTCCCATGCCCCCTCTCCCATGTATACGGATACCCCTATAAATCCATACCCTATAACTCGCAATCATCTAATGCTTCCTGAAAACCTTATATCAACCATGATGGGTATAAATGACCTCCCTTTTGTCAGCCTGCCCAAGAACATTATTCATGTCCCCTATCAAACACCAGGGGAGTTGATTTTGAACACTTAAATGTTTGAAAAGATCCTAGGTATTCCTTCTTCTCGATCTGTCTAGCTCCTCATATATAGCAGTTAATCTAAATTGATTCCATCCTTACACTTTCACTACCATATCAATATGATTCGTACAATACATTAGAAGTGAGAGCTCGTCCCTATTTCTCCATAGCATCGCTATTCCACCTCCTTGTGCTTGACTGTCAACAACAAACATCCCCTCAAAACCTATCATTTTTTGTACTTTTTCATTTCTACATAAAGTTTCACTAAAAAAATAACACTGGGTTTCTTTTGGACCACTAGGTCTTTTAGGAATTGTAAAGCATACGGGGTCCCAAACCCATGACAGTTCCAACATAAAATGCTCATGATGCTTGGCGGGCCCGTTCCCCGGAACCCACCCCAAATCCATTTTTTGGCCCATTACTTGCATCTTGATCCATTCGCTCCATATTCTCTGTGTCAGATCCTGTTCAATTTTCATATTTAGGCCCATCATATTATCTTCACCCGAGCTCGTTGTCCTTTTCTTATTCTAAAAAATAATGCCTTTGTGCTTTTAAATATTTTCCTTCCATCCCCCAGGTTGCCTTGATTTAAAATTCCTGATTTTTTTCTCCTATCTCCACATTTTATTTTGATTTTTCTCCACTTTTTAGGCTTGCACAATCCTTTTCCACCATGTCAGGCGTTAATTTCTCCTTCTAATTTGATCCTCCCGTTTTCTCCTGATACTCACCGCCTGCAACCACCTCTGCTGTCGGTATGTTTTCTGCAAATTAGACCCTATCATATTTGTTTGTCGACGTAAATGAGCTCGCATCCATTACTCCATAAGGTCTAGTTATCTCATTCTCCGGGACTTCAAATAATCTGCTGCAAAATTTATTAGAATGTCCAAGCAAACCACATATTAAGCAAAACGTTGGCACTTTCTCCATTCATTTCCAGAATTACGTACCTTCATCCTTTTTATGGTGTTGATATACCAATAACAACTCTAATCAGTATATACTCTCTCTAGAGACCTTCAAAATTATTTGGACATGAGCTTATATACTTACCAACCTGATTGCCGATCTCCATAATAATTTTCTCAAACATGAATCCAGACTGCATATCATGTATCTGTACCCACAGACCAACAAATTGGATACATTTAGGGTTCATGTTCTCCTTCATACAAGCTATAAGTAACACCTTTCTGTTAAAAGACCATAGAATGCCATCAACCACCCTCTTAATGTCAATCTCGTGATAAAATTGAAACAATAACAGATTTACGTGCAATGCTTTAACATAAACGCCGTTTTTCTAGCTTCCATAATGTTGCTAACGTATATTATATCGCCGTAAAGTCAAAAATCCCCTCCGTTAAGAACCTTCCTAACGTGATTTTCTTAACAAGATTTTTCAAATTTTAAAATTTTTTATTTTACCAATCATAGTGAAAATAACAAATCAAATCACTATAATTATAATCAATTAAAACTATATTTTTGGAGTAAATATAAATTTAAATAACAGTAATTTGGCTATAACTATACTAAAATAATGTGATTATCTAAATAATTTTCGTCTTATATTTTTTTAATTATTTCATATATCAATCAACAAGTTCATTAAGCCGCGCTTCGCGGCGGACTTATTTATATAATGTGATTATTTATATTTTTATAGTAATTTGTGACACGTTTTCTTGAATCGATTATAATTTATATATCATATATATATTGGATGCTCCTAAGAGTAGTTCATATCAGAAAAAAATAGTTATTCGAAACAAATAAACATAATCAAAAAATAAAAAAAATGACATAAACTTCAACAATCAAACTTTTTTTTAAAAAAATTGTCCAGGGAGAATAATTTTAGATATTTCTACATATGCAAAAACTTATTATGATAATTAATAATTGAAAAGTATATGTCATTATAATTGTTGGAAAATGTGGGTTTTAGCCCCACATTGTCAAGTCATTTTGAGCCGTTCTTGAGTGGATGAATGTTGCGTGCGCGCAACGAGTGACACTTGGAATGTGTTCTCCTCCGTGAGAGCTTTCCGAGGCAGTTTGAATCACTCAAAATGATTAAGAGATGAATGAGATATGATTTTCCAAAGTGGATCTCTTAGAAGTGGAAAATTGTGAAAGAAATGAAAGTCCTACATTGAATTTGTAAAGAGCCTTTTATGGTTTTATATAGCAACACACTTGTGTGGTGTTCACTTGTGTTGGCTATGTGTTGCTCCATCACCTACGCGCAGAGGAGTGCAAATCATTGGCTTTCGAGGAGAATTCCGAGGCTTGCGAAGCCTTGGGATTGCCCGTGTGTGCGACGTGCGGATACGAATGTAGCAGAAACTTGGGCCGAATAATCACGAATTAGTTTTGCTAATTACAATTTCCACTGGGCTTGTGTTTTAAAATAAATATTTCGTTTACTTATTTTTGAAACTGATTTGACAAATATTAATTGATTTCGGATCAATTGATAACAGAATTAATTAATTAAACGCGTTAATTAATTAATTGAGTAGCTCACACGTTTTCGTATCTCTATATATTCATCTTATATTCGCTAGGGATTTATTATCAAGAAAATAGCCGCTCTCTCCTCGTCTGTCTGTTTTCATCGGTGATAGTGCTCTAGCTTGTTCTAGCTCGCCGGTAGTGTTGTTCCGCTCTCGTAACACCACTGTAGTCCGTTTTATCCTGGGAGGCTTCTCGACTCGCACATACGGTGAGAGGCGAATAAGCTTTAAGGGGACAGTTACGCACTGGACTCGGATTTTTATATCCTCTCTGCCTCGTTTTGATTTTTCGTTACTGTTTATTCGTATCCATTGTCTGTTTATCGACTATACATTTGTTGCACACACATTTAATCGCACATCGATTATTTGATTGCTATTCGAAGATTGGTTAACAATAATTTCCTCTATAAATAAACTGATATTCGATATTATCTTTCAAAACCAACAAATATAGCGAGTTCCAGGTCATGACAGTCTGGTACACAAAATTGCATGTTGTAAGAAAATTAATTCTAGTACACCACAAACCTAAAAAAAAATAGTACAATTAAAAGTAAAAATGTATAAAAAATAATAAAATTAATTCTACTGCATTGTTGAGAATGTTGAATGCTATCACCCTGCATCACCCCTGGACCAATACAAAAAATTAAAAAGATACAAATAAGCAAATATATTTATTGAACTTTATATCTACATATGCATATTAAACAAAGAACGTAGGAATTGGTGAATTGTTGACAGCTTAGAAACAAAGGTGTTATCCCTTCATATATATAAAAAAATTTAGCCTGATCGGCAACATATACCATAATTTAAAATTTGCAAATTAACAAAAATAGAAAGGTGAATTGTTGATGTGATATGAGAGGCACCAATTTCTTTAATTACACGGAACTTACCTTTTACATTTTGACTTGAAAAGGAATTTTAGAAAAATATTAAGATGATGATTTAATTTAAGGAGAAACTAACTTACCTTTCACATTTTGACTTGAAGAGGAATTTTAGGAAAATACTAAAATGGTAATTTGATTTAATGATAAACTTCAAGAGAATATATGATAATTGAGATTTTTTCTACTTTAGAAATATAGGTTGAGATGATATGAGAGGAATTACTTTCTTTAATTACCGGAAACTTACCTGTTGAGACGATATGAGAGGCACCAAATTCTTCAATTACCGGGAACTTACCTTTTACATTTTGATAGCAAAATACTAAGATGGTAATTTGACTTAAAGAGAAACTAACTTACCTTTTACATTTTGACTTGAATAGGAATTTTAGGAAAATACTAAGACAGTAATTTGATTTAAGGATAAACTTTAGGAGAATATAAGATAATTGAGATTTTTTCTACTTTAGAAATATAGGTTGAGACGATATGAGAGGCACCAATTTCTTTAATTACCGAAAACTTACATGTTGAGACGATATGAGAGGTACCAATTTCTTTATTTACCGGGAACTTACCTTTTACATTTTAACTTGGAGAGGAATTTTAGAAAAATACAAAGATGGTAATTTAATTTAAGGAGAAACTTTAGGAAAATATAAGATAATTGAGATTTTTTCTCTATTGAAGAATTCAAAAATTTGAGAAAATTAGAAAAATAGTTTGAGACGATATGAGAGGCGCCATCTAAACGCCCCGGTCTTCTCCTTTATATAAGTATATTGATTATTTCACATATCAAATTACTGTTAAGTGACATCTTAAAATATATTAACATGAACATTCAGATGCGATTTTATACTACAAATGATCTCTTTCTTTCATTTTAGATATCCATCTTCTCAAACAAATATCCAATTTTGTTATGATATATTGATTTTTCTTTTTCCTTATAAATTTGATGTATCAGTAATTCAAATGCATATAACTTTTTACTTAATAACCTAATATGTTATATTATTATTTGCACTCTTTTTTAGGCTTACAACAATTTATAATTTTTTATGTCATTTATTTTTACACAAATTAAATTTATATTTTTCGAAGTGGGCGCGAAAATATTGTTAACATTACTAAAATTTTTGATTCGTTGTGTTTATTAAAAAAAATCAACGTGATGACAGTTAGAGAATTTCTACTAATTTTCAACTAGTCAGAAACGAGCATTTCAAATTTTATAAATAAGAAATCACAAAAACATTTCTTTTTTCGGGGTTTTAACTATGATATTAAAAAAGTTGGGTTGATGAGTTGACAATTATTATTGTATAATAATCATGCACATAATTTATGTAATCTTAATATCTTGATTTATAATTGATGGGTTGGTAATTATTATAGTATAATCATAATTTATGTAAAATTTTCAGCCAATCAGAAAAGAATATTTTATATTTAACCAATCAGAAATCACAAAAATATTTTTTTTTTGGGGTTTTTAACCATGATATTAACTAAGTTGGGTTGATGGGTTGGTGTATAATAATTATGCGCATAATTTATGTGATCTTAGTATCTTGATTATAAATTGATGGGTTTACAATCATTATAGTATAATCATAATTTACGCTGATTCAACCAATCAAAAAGTCAATAAAATATTTTCTTTTTCGAATTTTTAACCATGAAGTTAACTAACTTGGGTTAGGCATTAAACACTCTAATTAATATATATCTTTATGTATAATTCAATGGGTTTAATATTCCTAAAGTTAATTTTAGATAATTACCTAAAGTTAAATCACTTTTCAATACGAAATTTGTTAGTGTTTGTGCCCTATAGACAACACTATAATATTTTTGTATAAGACATTTGGATTATTAATATTCATATTCTATCGATTTTCCCTTTATAATTTATTATGTCTTAATTTACTGCAATATAAATGTTAAATTAATAAATTTCCTTGAAATATGATATGCATTTTGTAACTCCAAGTACGTGACTTAGAAATGAGATTATGAGAATAGTATCGATATTCCTAAAGGTCGCTAGTCAAGTATTATTTTTAAAGGACAATAATAATGCATAAGACTAGTGTGTTTGTTGACTGATGATCAAATCTCATTGATCATATGTATAGTGATACTAAAGTCCAAACACAAGCACATGTAAATATATATACATGGTGCTGAATAGACCCAATGTGATATTCTACATGTTTGTTGTGTCATAAGTAATTCTCATAGTGATAATGATGTAATGATCTTTAGGCTTGAAATTATTATATTTCTATACGAGAATTAATATATTTTGATTACATTAAAAGTTACCTTTGACCGGGTAATGATCAAAGTATACTTCGGGTATATTATGAATCATATAAGAAATATGAATGATCTAGAAAGGATTTAACCCTCCTATTAGGAGTGATATTATTGGCCTCTTGTGTGAGCTAGACTATGAAATGCGTGCCCGCACTCAAATGTTGATTTGATATGATAGTCTACTTATTGATCAAAGAAACCTGGATTTTACTATAAAGAGGATGACACATAACATCCCTCGAGTTTAATATATAATATATGGTTAAATAGATTATATTACATTATACATTATTCGTGAAGGGTTTATTCGTTCACCGATTTAATTATTATTACTTGGGTAGCAATAACGTATTACTATATGCCACTCATTGTTTATAATTTTAATATTAGATATTAAATTTATTACCAACATAATAATAACCTAAAGGGTCACACAAAGAATGGTTGGATGATTATTTAATTTAAATTCGATTAAGATTAAATTGTAATAATTTGAATTATTTGTTATTAATTAAGTGAGACTTAATTAATTGAATAATTGAGAAATTTGAATTAGTTAATAAACTGAAATTAAGTTATTGGATGATTAAGTACGACTAAATATACAATAACTAGGATTTTTGGAATTATTAAAACTCTAAAAATCCGTTTAGGGTTAGAAGTCTTCTTCTCTTGCCTATATAATTGTTAAGTAACCAGTCGCACTAAAACCTTAAGGTGTCAGAGGAAGGCCCCAACAGGATCTTATACCAGAACATATATTATTTAACACTCCGCCTCAATCGTACGATATTTTTCGCTACGATTGACAACAATAAATATAACCATAACCAATACCAATTCCAATACCAATATCAATACTAACAACAAATACTTAAATTAAATAAATGGGGGTGGGAGGACTCGAACCTGAGTCACTCCCTAAACCGGGCTCTGATACCATGTTAAGTAACCAGTTGCTCTAAAACCTTAAGATGTCAGGCCCCAACAGGATCTTATACCACAACATATATTATTTAACACTCCCCCTCAATCGTACGATACTTTTCGCTACTATTGACAACAACAAACATAACTTGTTAAGTAACCAGTTGCTCTAAAACCTTAAGGTGTCAGAGGAAGGCCCCAAAAGGATCTTATACCACAACATATATTATTTAACACTCCCCCTCAATCGTATGATACTTTTCGCTACGATTGACAACAACAAACATAACCAATACCAATACCAATACCAAATATTTAAATTAAATAAATGGGGGTGGGAGGACTCGAACCTGAGTCCCTCCCTAAACCGGGCTCTGATACCATGTTAAGTAACCAGTCGCACTAAAACCTTAAGGTGTCAGAGGGAGGCCCCAACAGGATCTTATACCACAACATATATTAACAATAATATCTTATAGAGCTGCAACTAGGTTTTTACGTTTTATAAGATAAATATAAAAACCCTAGCAGCTTGTGAGAGATAGAGAGAGAAAACGGCTTCAAGATTTTGAGTGCTAGTACACGCTCATCCTCTATTTGATCAGTCGTGTGGATACCATTAGCGCGTAGATCCTTTCGTGGCGGGATACGCAGTGAATGTAAAAGTTTGGACCTCCGTTAGACAACCAAATCATAAAGTTTTTTTAAGGTAAACATCTAAATTACGAATTAAATATAATTTTTCGAAAATGCTATTCAACTTATATACAAAATTCTAACCACTTTAGATAATTTTCCTAAAGTTAACTTTAGGAACATTTTTCTCTAATTAAAATTCAAATTAAAAAATGTTTCCCCTTTCGAATTTTTTAACAGTACGTATAAATCTATAATTAATACTATAACTTTGAATTTTTCACAATTTAAGATTTTTTATCTTACCAATTGTAGTGAAACTTACAAGTCAAATCTCTATAATTTTCACCAACTAAAACCATATTTCTGAAATAAATATCAATATATATAACAATAATTTTGGCTATATAATGTGATTATCGAAATATTATTAATGTGATTATCCAAATATTATCTTATATTTTATCAATTTATATAACAATAAGAAAATATTTCGATAATCACATTATTTGACATATCAATCAATCTCTATAAGATAATGTGATT
The DNA here is from genome assembly GCA_003724115.2 of Anethum foeniculum. Taxonomy (NCBI): domain Eukaryota; kingdom Viridiplantae; phylum Streptophyta; class Magnoliopsida; order Apiales; family Apiaceae; genus Anethum; species Anethum foeniculum. The sequence continues at coordinate 9,832 of PHNY01190299.1, read as the reverse complement.
ATCGAAATATTGTCTTATATTTTATCAATTATTTGACATATCAATCAATTATTTCATGCAATGACCGGAAAATAATATTTATTTTAAAGCTAATCAAGAACGAATAATTTAAAAATTTTATTATAGAAATTGATTATTTTTTTGAATCTATAATATGGATAGATAGATTGGTAATGATTTTTATAGTTTTTCGAAGTTAAAATAAAATCTTTGAACTCGAAATTTATTAACTTGTAAGCTATATACATAATATAAATTAACTATTGTTTTCAAAATATTATGACATGGTGTATTTTGATAAATTAGTAACAACGTTCATTGTGTTCGGAATTTAAATAAAATCTTTGAGATTTGTCAATAATTTTATCAATATTACTTCGTCACTCATTCTAAATTGGGTTTAATATCCTAAATATGTACCTGCTTGCTAACTTAGGATAGTACCAAGAATCCTTGATGTAAGTATACAAACGGTACCTTTGTAATTGTAGTACTTGATTAAAATATTATAAATTTTGCTATTATGATACACTATATATTTATATAATTTTTCGTATTTAAGGACATTTTTCTCTAAAAACTATTACCAATATGTCAGAATATACCGTATTGTAAAATTTTAAATTTTTGGAGAAAAAGTGCCCCTAAATAATTAGAACAGTTATATGAATATTTATTGTATTATAATGACAAAGTTTGTAATTTTTAATCAAGTACTGCAACTACAAAAGTAGCCCTAGTACATTTACATTAAAAATAAGGTATTTATATATAAAATATCTAAATTTGATCCATTGAAGTTAAATTAAAGAGATGTACAAATATATTTAATTTAGATGTATTTAATATAAAACTCCTAAAAGTTTTTTAATGATATTTGATTTAGATTTTAAAAGAATCGGAGATATTCATTTCAAATTTAAAACAATCTTTTTATATTTATAAATAATCGTTATTTAATATAAAAAATAATTGAAATTTTCTTATATTGAAAAGCTTAATAGTTTTGGACGATTTAGAAATTCAAGATTTTTTTTGCCAAGAAATTTATGATTTTTTAATTATTATATGTTTTGAAATTATAAGGAGAAAAATGTTCGTAAACATGTGATTTATATAGTACATAATCCTGACTAGATACTTAGAAACATTGAACCCATTTATAAAAATATCACCAAACGGTAAAAGATATTTATTGAATTTTAATCTCTAACAATCAATTTTACCAACTCTTTAAAAATCTTCTGCATTAGATTCATGGATTGTTAAAATCTTATCATAAATTACAAAATCTCTAAGATCTGAATTAATACGCCTAACCAACTACAATATTTTAAAATTTTGTAAACTTGGTGTTAATTTATCTTTAAAATCTCAAATGAAAAAACCCAACTAAATTCCAAATCCCCTATAAATGTATCATTGTTGGACACCCTTTGCTTCAATGACAATTACAACCCAATTAAATGAAGACACTCTCCTGCCTCTAGATTTTGTTAAATCAAATACTCTTTCGAGATTTGTTAAAACAGATGATTATTCAAAAGAAATAAAATCAAATACTCTTTCAAATTGCACGTATGTTCAGGTATGAGCGAACCAGATTTCGGTGAATTCGGGCTGGGACAGCAGTTGGCAGTGGCCATTTCTAACTATTTCCGAATTTCCTGACCTTGTTGCATCTCTGCTTATTAAAATATGTGTATTTTATATTTTGCTTATATAGATCGAATATGTTTACGTTTTTTAAATATATGTTTTTATATTTTAAATATAAATTTTTGACATGGTAAAGTTAGAAAGAAAGCAAACATTTGGTCACATTTAAAATAATATAAACAAAGTAAACACTCGATCGCATTAAAAATGATCAACACATGTTTCATTGTATCTTTGAGGTTGTCATTTCAATTTTCTGTGCATTATGTTTGTATGGAAAGTGGCCAGGGTTTTATTGGCTATATAATTTATTTAATTTGTTGGTCTTCTTTAATATTAATTTGTTTAATTTGTCTGTGGGATATTCAATGAAAAGATACGGAGATTTGGGGATTGCATTGACAAGAAAAATGCATAGATTTCCAGGTAAGTTCCGTGTGAAGAAAACAAAATCATGGGATCAGGTACTTTCTCGACCATTTTACAAGTTGTATGATCAAATTTATATGTTTAAATTTACTAGATTTTTATCATGTACATGTAATTGATGTATTGTTATGTTTTTCTTTTTTTGATAGTTATAGAAAATACTCATGAAAAATGAAAAGGGTATTTTTACTTTTCATTTTTTATGTATTGTCATCTATCACACACTATTTAATTTTTCAAACAGTAAGACGGGGTCTTCACGGTTATAAACTCCTTAGAGTAGGGGCATGGTCTCTTGTCACACTTGTGGTATATTTGATTTGGTTTGGTTTAATATTAACTATGATGTGGTAGCTGTATGTATAATTATTGGTGCATTTCAGCCTTTGAATTTGTATGTCGATTGAAAGTGTTGATGGCTTGATACAAGAGGTTGAACGGGAGATTGCTGTAATATACCCCGCAATTTGCCGTGAAATGCAATGATGACTTAGATATTCTAGGACCAACCTCATAACTATACCTTCTAGACTTAAACCTGCCTCTTTGTGAGTCTAGTGTTTGATTATTGCTCATTACATGATGTATCTAGCTGTTCTTACGATGTTAGATATCTTTGTGCAAGTTTTTTTTTTAATCCTTGCTTGACCAAGAATGTCCCGAGCCTTTTCTCCTTTCCAATATGAAGATGTATGGAATACATAATCTGAGACATATATAAAAAGTAGCAGATTATACTCTCTCACAATTTGCATTCCAGACATCTTCATAATTAAGAAAAAATGGCATTAGGACAATCTTGGTTAATGAAGGAGAAAGAAAGAAAAAAAAGATATCTAACTTCCTAAGAACAACTTAGTACGTCATGAAATCAGCAGTAATCAAACACCAAGCCCAAGAAGGCAAGTTTAATTTTAGAGGGTTTAGTGATGGGGTTGCTCCTAGAATATCCAAGTCCTGATTGCATTTCACAGCATATCGTGGGGCATCTTATAGCAGTCTTCTGTTCAACCTCTTGTACCGAACCGTCAGCACTTTGGATCCATATAAATGGATTCAAAGCCTGACAAACAAAATATATATAGGGATAAACCATCACAATCAACAATAAACAAGACCAACACAGTAAATAAACTACATGACCAATAAAAGCCTCACTATTCCAAAGATACATGGAAACATATAAGCACTGAAATGACAACAGTACTGAAGATACATAGAAACATGTGTATACAATTTTAAGAGTGTGATGGCATGTTGACTTTGTTCCTTGCTTTACCTTTAAGATACATAGAACCGTCAGTGTTTGTAGGTGCACAAGCAGTAGAGTAAACTCCAGAAGCACCTTAAAGCTGTAGTTATTTTGATTCTGTATTGGTAAGATGGAAAGGGTAGGAGTTTGAGTATGGAGGAAATTTTGCGCATCTGACGATGGTATCTGTCAATCAATAATGTGACCAGGGAAATTCTCATAGGGATAACCACTTACAAAACTCAGGGGACTGAACTTGTCAGGAAACAGTTTTTATGGATCGGTTCGACTATAGATTGGCTTACTGAAAGTGTTGGAATGCTTAGACTTGTCAACAAACAAATTTTCAGGTGAAATTCAGTATCTGATTGTATTATATCAACTTCAAGTGATATTTGTTACTTTGTTTGGTAGTGGCAGTGATTCAGGAAAGTGCAGAAGTGGCATGGAACTTACGTCCTTCACTCCATTTTTTTTTTTCAATTCCTATTTCTTATTTGTTCATTGATTACACAGGATAGTAGAGAATTTTCGTTGGAGAATTAACTTAGACAAGAATGACAAAGTGCAGGAGATGTATATGTGTCTAGGAGGCAGACTTCTTCCTGTTTATATCACTGGAAATAGATCCATGACGACATGTACAAGATAATACATGTTTTGGTCTGTGCAATAAGGTTCGAAAAAACTACCAAGTTTTCATATGTTTGTTTCTTTTAAAGCTTTTATCACCTTTTTAGTAGCTATCAAAAGGTTTACGAGTAAAATATTAATTATTATTTTAAGTAGAACTTTTTAATAGTATATATGCATGTTTGGAGTATGGAAACTCTAGAAAGTAGTCGTCATACTTAACTAAATCTTCACATCAGCATGGGCTGGGGTCCCGGGGAAGTTCCGGGTGTACACTGTACACAAACTTGCACTTATTTTTCTAAAAGAGACTTTTTCCACGGTTGAAAATAATATATGATCCAATTAAGGCCTCCTACAACCTTAAGGTTCTAGGAGAATTTGGACCTACGATGGTATCAGTTTAAGGAGGGGTCTCGGGTTCGAGTTCTACCTTGTGCACTCATATGAGTGAGGGGAGTATTGAACATAATATACGATCCAATTAAGCTCTCTTCCTACCATCTTAAGGTTTTAGGAGAGTGGGGACTTAAACTGTTCTTTATTATGTAATCAAATCACACAAGTAATAGTTTTATTTGAACTATTTCTCTCTTTAGTTCACTGTATTTTCTGCAGACAAATTCTTGAACAGCAGCCCTAAAGTACCATGCATCTCCTAATATACAGATCTACTTGTCTGTTTGTTTTTCTCATTCTCACTTTTATAGTGTTTCTCTTTAGTGTCTTGCTTCGCAGCTGTATTGGTTGCTGAGAGTGATTGGTTAACTATTTGCAGCGATACAGTTTTCCATCTTCGTTTTTTGGCTAATTGTTATGTCAATTCTATTTATGTTCTTTGCTTGTATAAAAGGACAGGATTGTTCTAATTAAAATTTATGTAGCTAATGATATGAAAATTTCTCACTATGAAAAAACAAACCTCTTGAGAAGTAGAATCTTTTTCTAGCTTGTCCTCCTATATAATTCAGAGTAAATCTTATCTCCAATTTTAGAAAACAGACTTGTGCATAAAAGATCTGGAATTTGTACGGTTTTAGAAATAATCTGCTTGTCGTTGCATCCTTGCTCTTTGCTAATACTGATTTCCAGTACTCATGAATATTATGTTTGGTTGAACAGGATGACCTCTTGGAACTGGATTCTAGTGATCTCTTTACATTGTAAACTGTCACCATTTTTATGGGAATGGCTTCTAATGTTTTCGAAGGTGCACAAATAAGATTTTCCTGCGTTTAGCCCTCAAAACACACCAATCCCTCTAAAGATATATAGTGCTTCGTGACTTGTATCATCCAAGCCTAATGCATTCAATTATAGTTATTTTAGCAATCAGAATAACCCACATAAGGGATTATATGTGGAATGCTGTCATTGTAACTCTGATGCACGTGAAAAACAATGTAAATACGAATTGGTAGATGATAAATTTAGTACATATGTTTTTTTTGCTGTAGAATTGGGTCCCAACTTGTTAGGCATTGATCTTGGGTTCAATGCACTACCTCTTTTGGTTTGAGTAGGGATATGTGTGGGTAGCACAAGCTAAAAGAAAGCTTTCCCCCTTGTCACCCCTTTCCCCGTTCTTGTTAATGGAAACACTAATGTAGAATACCAAGTTTTTAGTAATTTTCTGAAGCTAATGACAGTAATAACAAATTTCTGTTCTATCACTGGACCACAGAAAACCACGATGGCTTGTGCTTGGTAACACATTTATACTCCTGAAATAATACAACTCTGTGCATTAATGATTGATTAGAGCTTAGAAAAAACAAGTTCCAGATTGTTGCTTTGTATCGCGTCAGTATGATGTAAAATTTGTTGAACTATGGAAGTAAACGATGGAGGGAAGTCTTTGCTGTGTTCTAACAAAATCATGTCTAATTAGAAGGGAACCAGGAAAGAGAATATTATGGAAGTTTTGGGATGATAAAAAAAAAATGAAATTTATATTGTTCCGTTCTTGTATATAATTCGAACTGAGTGAAGATTTTATTCACCCAACTCCTTTTTTGACATGCATTAATCCCTATTTAACATATAAGACAAGGATGCTAAACTTGTCACTCGCTAGGTGAATAAACTAATGCATTAGTTGATATTGATTAGTATCTACATCGTCACTTGGTTAGTAGTTCAACACTGGGAATTAGGAAAATTGAGGGCAAGTTTGTATACTTCTAGAACTTCCCCAGAACCACAGCCCATGCTTTATAGGTTGTTAGATGCACTTGTGAAAAGTTGATTTTGTTTGATTGCTATAAGAGAGTTGATTATGTCAAACAAAATGTAGTCCAAGTTCACTGCTCTGCTTCATATGAAATAGGTATGTGGAAAGTAAATGAATATAGGTTGTTTACGTGCAGTTTCTGTGTTTAATTTGGATTTATTTTGCCACTTGACTTCAACCAAAAATACTATAACGATGAACACAATCCATCTTCTGCATGTTTTAGTTGCTCTAATCTTTATGCTATGCATGAAAGCATCGTTGTTGGTATCAGAAACCTTAACCAAAGATGGCAACTTGATAAGGTGCATTGAGATGGAGAGAGAAGCACTGCTGCTGTTTAAGCAAGGTGTTGTTCGCGGTGTGCACAGACATGATCTTCATTCCTGGAACAACAAAGAAGAAGATTGCTGCAAATGGAAAGGTGTTGGTTGCGATAATCGCACTGGTCATGTAACTCACCTCCATCTTTCTTCTAGTATATCACCAATTTCCACAGATTCAACCAGTGTTAGTATCGATTATTTGTTGATTGAGTTACCATATCTCAACTACTTGGACCTCAGTGGCAATCTCCTTGCAAGAATTCCAGAATTTGTTGGTTCTTTAAAGAAATTAGTTCACCTGGATCTTTCAGAGACTTGGATAAATGAGGCATTTCCTGACCAAATTGGGAACCACTCCAACTGGCAGTATCTGAATCTCAGCCTTTGTTATATTGGTTGTCCTATTCCTATCCCAAAGTTTATTGGCTCACTCAACAACTTAAGATACCTTGATATATCGAACAGTGGGTTCACAGGAGTTATTCCACCTGAGCTTGGAAACCTCTCCAAGTTGCAGCATCTTGATCTTGCTAATAATTTTAATATGACAGGTGGAGGTAACTGTGGATGGTTGTTTAATGTATCTTCTTTGACATACCTTGACTTGAGTAATAGTAATATTTTTAGTCCAAGTATTTGGACAAGCTTTATCCAGAGGATCCCTTCCATATCAGTTTTGCTTTAACTCTTGGCTCCATCTTCTGCTTTAAGCTATTTTTCTTCCTCTATATCTACCCTTCATCTTCATGGAAATTATATCAATTCATCCATATTTTATTGGCTCTCTCACTTGAGTGGCAGTCCGGTAGTACTTGACTTGGGTAATAACTTGTTAGAAGGTAGAGTTCCGCAGATTTTTGTCATATGACTGCGCTTACATATCTAGATCTCTCTGTCAACCAACTTAATGGTGTGCTTCCACAATCCATCCTTAATTTATCCAATCTGAAAGTCGTAGATTTCAGTGTCAACAATTTCACTGGGAACTTTGGAGATCTTGTATTTGGACCACCTGCTTTATCGCAAGAATTATTGTTATCTGAAAACCAACTTACTGGTTCACTACCTGATATTACACTACTTTCATCCCTTAGAAAGTTGCAAGTGAGCTCTAATCAGTTAAATGGATATCTGCCAACAACATTTAAACATCGTTCAGCTCTTCAATTCTTGGATTTGTCCCAGCGTGACATTGTTGAATATCTCATCCAACAAATTTTGGGGCAAGTTCTCTGGTAAATTTGTTCATATTCAAGAGAGAGATTTGAGCTCAAATAGTTTTGAGGGACCACTACCACCAATTACTGCAGAATGTTCGAGAATAAATCTGTCTCGAAACAAGTTTTCAGGTACACTGCATTCCTTATCTGTTGTTGAAGACCTATCAATAAGCTTTCTTGATATCTCCCATAACCAATTGTTTGGTGCACTTCCCGATAATTGGATGCATTTCAGAGGTCTAGTGTTTCTCAACTTAGGTATAACAATTTTTCTGGTAGTACTTCAACGTCAATGGGGAATCTATATAATCGTAGTACTTCCCGATAATTGATATTTTTGTCACAACCTGCTACATTTCTTTAAAGTACTTACCTTCTCTTTCAGGAGAATCGTATGCACACTTCGATTTCATTTAATTTAGTTGGCCATTTCCGTCATCTGCTGTTGGAAGCTGCTGTTTATGAAATATCAGACTTTTATGTTACGGATTTCATAGGAAAGTACAAATGTTGGAACAATAACAAACATATCATTTTTTCAGATATAACAACAGTTGTGACAATTGCTCTGCAAAATTTCTTTGCTCCTTCAGAAATATTTGACTTCACTAATCTAGGCATCATAGATGAAGCTAATTTCCACGACTCACATTGCGTTGGTAATTATTGACACTTTATTACGCAATTCCTACTACTGCACTTTTTTATTTTGTCAAAAATAATGTTTTATTTGACAGATGTGGTTGGTATAATTGAATCTCGAAATGTGCTGAAATCAACTGCTTACAGAAAAGATCAAACTCAAACGTATTTAGACATTGTAATCACTGACACTGTGTGAGTAATTCAAACTTTTACAATATTCCGAACTTTTATGGCATCAATCTATTCTTCATCATTGTTTGGTTATAAACAGACATAAGGTAAAGGTTCGGTTGTGGGAAGACTGTGCTCTTTGTGCAACATAGCTTTGAACAATGCAGCAGCTCAACATATTCAACCACCCATCATCATAATATCTATGTGCAAAATTTTCCTTGATAAGAACACCGGGAAGACCTCCCTGTATGATGGTCCTTTAACAAGATTCTTCATCAATCATAACATTCCAACAGTTAACAATCTACGAATAAGGTAAGTTCCTGCACAATTATGATATTTTTTATTACATTTTCTTCCTTAAGATGTTTGTCAAACTATGTAGGTTCTGGGAAAATGGTGCACAACAACTCTGAAATATGTGGAATGGAAATATCGGTAACTAATATATTTGCAGTTTCACATTGCACATGTAAAAGCATTGGACGCATGTTTCTGACTATTAATATGTTTAAGTATTTAACATTTCTTAATTTTCTGCTCTTTCATTTTGTAAACTATGTAAAATTTAGGCTGTTCAGTGTTCAGTCATCATTTTGGGGTGTGTACTAATGTTACCTTAATGCCAAATTGAAAGTGAAGATAAATGTCTTCGTTCCCAACTTCAAATGTAGAAACTCTTTCAAACATGACATAATTATTTATTGCATCCATGGTCCAACATTTTATTTCTTTATAGCAAAAAATATATATAAATCACTATTCCGTAAATTAATCAAAACTACAAAAATTATGAACAAAACAATACGAATTTATCAACTAAACGCAAACAACAATCAAACTATAACAATCACTGTCCAAATGACAATAACT
>PHNY01190236.1:3830-18189 GCA_003724115.2 Anethum foeniculum | reverse complement strand
TTGAGTGGTGAGGAAAGTTTAGTATAATATAAGGTAATTAAAATTTCCTTAATTTATTAATTTAAAAAATTGAGAAAATTAGAAAAGAGAACATGACGATATGAGAGGCGTCACATAAACGCCCCGTCTTCTCCTTTATATTATATAAGTATATTGATGCAAATTCATTCAAAATGTAATGTTTTTCCTGAAAGGGATCGAAATGTGATGTTAAGTGGGTTGGTTCACCCCAATAAAACAAAAGATAAACAAAGAAAAAATAGAAGGTATAAAATTGAGAGCGACTTGGAGACGAAGAGAGTACAACAATAGCACACACCTATATAAAATTAGACTATAATTCACAGAGAGAGAAGGTCGTTGGTTCACTTTGAAGATGAACGGCGGCCCATCTGGTTTCAGTATGTATCTATCTATGTATCTATCTATCTTTGTTAAACTCATTTCTATTTATATCTGATTTGTATGTATATGTTTACTTGCAGATAATGCTCCGATCACAAGAGCATTTGTAATAAGCTGTGTGATCTTTACAATTATTTTTGGGATCCAAGGTCGTTCTAACAACCTCGGTATCTCTTACCAGGTACTAATCCCCCCTGTTGACCGACCTATCTCATTTACTTTAATTGTATTTGTTACATATGAATGTGATCTTTTATTGTTGGTTCTGCTATATTTAGGAATTGTTTAGTTTTACACCTCTGTTAAATCTTGTAAGTATATGTCTGTTACCATTAATAAGTTGGATTATGTAATTGCCGTAATTTGTAATTTCTAGGGTTTTGAGTACACAAGTCAGTTCTCTGTGATTTAATCTCCCTTTCTTCGTAATTATGATCGTTAATCATTTGTATCTACGGACTTCACTCATTCGTACTAATAGTCTTGCACACAACAAGAAGAAATGGCAGCTACAGTATGTTACACTTTAAGTGACTGGTGTAGATTCGTGTATAAGTGTAAGGTGAATTTTAGAGTTCATTTGACTTTGAAATGTCATGTTAGTATAAACTTTGTATTGAGGTGATAAAGAGTGGCGAGCCCCAATAAGCTTGTTTAGGGGTTAACATGAAAGGTAATTTGGCCAAACTAGAAGAGAACAACTCCCCTAAATGGAAGATGCTTATAATTAAATCTAGAAGATGAAATTGTTGCACACTATGTGTGATGGAAGTAACGCAAGGGAAACAGAAGTGGTTATGTTCCAAAGTTTCAGTACTTCTGTTGCAACAAAGAATCAGACCAACTTTATATTTGAAGAAATCGAATTCGGCACCTTCAAAGTTGCAAGAAATGAAAGAATTCTCATTACTACGTCCAGCCCAAACCATCTTCAACTGTAGGAAAAATATAGATTCATGACCCCAATTGTATTAATAAAACACTTGAAAAAGATTTTGAACATTTCAAAATAATGTACTTAAGCAGATTACATTATAAGCCTTAAATTAAAGGAACGCAGTTTTATTAGTATAACACTTGAAAAAGAGTTTGTACATTTCAAAATAATGTACTTAAGCAGATTACATTATAAGCCTTAAATTAAAGGAACCCCCCCCAACAGACACACGCCCACCCACCCACTCAACATAACAAAGCATATAGATGGAGTGTATTTGAATACAGAAAGGGAAATACGTAAGGGGCATATAAGAAGTGCTCTAAGTTGAAGCAGACCTAAACTATAGTGTAGAAAGAGGAATTGTATTCAACAAATCTTTATTTCAATTTTAAAAATACTACCACTTGTAGAATCTTGGGTGGAAGTTGCTAATCCTTTGGAATTTCTCAGTCCACAAACTCCAAAGATGGGAAATCAGAAATACTACGCTATCCAACCTAATACGGATATACAATTACAGAAAAAGTCTCCAAAACTGTAAGCAGACCAAATTTCAGCTTATAACCTCAAAAAAATATCAGAGGCGACTTTAGGCCATTTGATAAAAAATATAATTATCTTTTATGTATTGAAAAACTGGTTTTCTGGTTTGTTATTCTTCATACAATGTGTATTGGAGGAAGTCATTCTACAGGCATATATGTAACTGTATTCACAAATAATTCACGTGTTGTAGTGCATGGAAGTGAATATTTAACTTATATATAAATTTATCTATCAACTTTTTAATAATTAAGAAGTATGCAGTATGAGCCTTGTGGGTAGATTTCGTGCACTTATCCTTGTGTGGGGTCTAGACCCCTCCTCCCCTTCTTTATATTTTTTTCGACAATTGCTTTACCAGAAATTTAAAAAGAGAAATTATGGTGGAATTCAATCGCTATTATTGTGCTTGACTAACATGTATAGATTATAGACACGCTGTCCTGCCATACTGAAACTAGGTCGAATTGTAATGATGTGTCTCATGTTTTAAACCATATGCAGTGAAATCCATTTAGATTCCTTCTATGAAATCTTGAATGGAATTCCTCAATCGGTTCAGTATGTTGAGAGTATTCTTTTTACGATTTCTTAGGAACTTAAGTTTAGAGCAAGAATGTGTAGAAGCCAAAGGAATTTAGGAAATTGAAATTAAAAAAGACTGCGAGAATGTTTCTTAATAATAAATATAGGCTTTTCTAGTGAAATTTGATATTGCTTACTCCTCAATATTACATGGTATATAAGTTTTGACGACAGTTTTCCAAAAATTACAGGACATTTTCCAGAAGCTTAAACTTTGGAAATTAATTGTTTCCGTTTTCGCCTTCTCATCCACACCAGAGTTGATGTTTGGAGCATATCTATTGTACTACTTTCGGGTGTTTGAGAGGCAGATAAGTTCCAACAAGCACTCTGTAAGTATTTTTCTATTTGACTATGTTCTTACTATTTGGAAACAGGAGACCATTTTCTAATTTCATGTGTTATCAGTTATCCCCGGTATATAAATACATGTGAGCAGAAAACATTCTTATGGGCTCAAACCCTTCTAATCATTAATCTATCACATTTCAGTTTCATTTCTCCAAAAACTGTACAATCATGTTGCCGATTGGGTAGAGTGGAGAGATTAAAATGATGTATCTAAATAAAAGGGTTGTCAATTTCTTTATCCATTCAATAGATTTCTCTTCTTTTGTTATAAATAATTTCAAGGAATTGAAATATTGTAAATTGTAGTGTTTAATGCTTCATGTTTGCAGATGCAACTCCTGGATTATCTTTTAGCTAAATGAATAAACTTCATTAGTGTATCAAAAATGCTACATGTTCAACATTTCTAAGATGTCTAATTCCTGTACCCTCTATTTTCTTCATCATCAGCCAAGTCAAAGCTTCATTCCTTTTTCAGAGTCTAAGGTCATTTCATTTTAATTATGAATTACTTATAGTTGCATCTTACATGGATGATATAATTTGACTACTTATTTTAGAACACCAGACTTTCTGATGGATTTGTGTTTTACTTGAGTAGTGGTTTTGTGTACTTTTTACTCAGTAAATAAGTAATTGTTTTGTGTACTTTTTACTCAGTAAATAAGTAATAGTGATTATTAGTATTATCACTCCTAATTCTAATAACATTATGCATTCGTGATGCATGAATGACTGACATTTCTCTTCTGCATTATTGGTTGTTATTTCCCTGAGTTATTTAAGAAAGATTTATTAATCATCTGGCAACTTTAAAATCGGGATGGATTTGGTTCAGGTTTTTATTAAATTGTCTCCATATATTACAGGTGTTTATCTTGTTCTCTTTGACTGTGTCTTTACTGCTTGAGTTCTTGGCAGTAGCAATTCTGAAAGGTATTTTACACCGGTGAATATGTTACTTCAACATTTGTTAATTATTGTTGATATCATTAAATCCTCTTACATTACTTTCCTCTGTACATTACTAAAAACATATTTTCTTACGTGGTAGGAGTATAAATTTTGTATGAGGTGATGTTTATTAACCCCCCCCCCCCTTTCTATAGCTAGATAACATAAACTAATTTATCATCTAATTTTATTCTGTAATCGGAATTCAAGATTTTTAAGAATTATTATGGAATCTAAAAAACAGATGTTTGTTTGTATTTAAATTTAAAATATTAAATGAAGGTAGAGTGAACATTTTAGATGACTTTCATCAGTTAGAGACAATTGTCGAATGAGCTGGTAAGGATGTATCATGGATGGCTATAAGCAGAAAGATCAACACAGCCCTTTTACTTGTCAATTTATAAGAACTTTTACATATTAGCATGCACTAAAAAGTGAAAATATAATGAAGTTTAAAGGCAAGACATGCAAAAGTTTCTCGGTTACGAACTTGAGAATTAATATTTTGTATAAAAGCTTAATAAGTTAAGGTGAAGATACAGAAATGTAAGTATATAACTAAATACATGGTAAGGTTAAAAAGAATAATTATGGAGTGCAAGTTCAAAGATTTATGAATGAAAAAGAATTTTTTGAGTAGCTACATGTTGGAAGGTACTCTTTGAAGAAATAAAAAACATGGTTTGTTCATGAAAATAAAATTTGAAATAGAATAATAAAATAATATAATTTAAAATAAGATATAACGTAATTTTATTAGAATATCGAGGTGCTTTGCAGATATTTGTTAGTGAACTGTTTTGTTCCAAATCTTTAGGTGTGAAAGGATACTGGACAAGTGAAGAGCTATGACAATGACCTTCATCTTAAAAAATATGTTGCAAATTGGTGCAGTCATGATAGTACAAGCTGATGACTTAATAAAAAAATGTGGTAACAACTTGGGAAAAAAATTTATGGTCTCCAAAGCATACCCATTTATGCCTAGAATATCCAATAATGTTACATGCTTTTAATTCTGATAGAATTGGAGAAATATATGCTATGCTCTCTTCTTTTTACTTTCTTTTATGCGGTCAATCCTGGGTCTTCTGTTTTTTCTAATTCATGAATGCATATGAAGGATGAGCAGATGAATGTGCTTAGTTCTTTTATTGTCAATAACAAATTCCTTTTTATATTTCCCAAAGTCATATCTGCTCATCTTACTCTGCAGATTCGTCCCTAAGTTCACTCACATCTGGCCCATACTGGCTTATATTTTCTGCGTTTGTACCCTTTTTCTTTGACATTCCAATTTCGACCCGGTTTCGTGTGTCTGGCCTCCGCTTCTCCGACAAGACTTTCATATATTTAGCAGGTCTTCAGGTGATTAAATTTAACAGAATAATCACTTGTTTCCTCTACTAAAATTTTAAACTTAAATGCACAAGTTCTTTTCCAGTTTATATTTTTGCTTCATCTCTTTACACCCAATTGCTCGCTCTTATGCTTTTTTCCTGCTTTTTTCCTCTTCCATATTAACTGCGGTTTTCTCTTGCAGCTCCTCTTATCATCATGGAAGAGATCTATTATACCGGGGATATGTGGCATTCTTGCTGGTTCTTTATATCGGTTAAATTTTTTCTACATCCGAAAATTGAAGGTGATATCACGATCCTTAGAATTTTAAGATGTTACATATTTAATACCCTGGGACTACTTCTATATACATTCTTAAATATTTTGTTACAGCAGTTAGTGCAGTGAACTAAAAATTATAAGATAATGTTGGTCATAGGAGTCTCAGTTATTGTTGTTCATATGTATCGAGAATTCAAGATTAAAACATTATGTAATCAATGCTATGTCACTTGAACTCAGCTAAAAGTGTCGAAGTGACGAACTTGACAACATTTTATGTGTTTTGCATGTTTAAATCCCAAAACGAAGTTTAGAGTGTCTATACCCATGTCCGAGTATAGATTGTGCAACACGAGTACTATAGTTGATATAAGAGTCCGAGTAAACATAGGTTAGAGGCAGTTTCATGTTTTTCAATATCAAATGAATTGAATAGATATTGTTACAAGTCCACGGGTACTGCAAATTGAAGGTGATATGTGGATATGTGGCATTCTTGCTGGTTCTTTATTTCGGTTAAAATTTTTTTACATCCAAAAGTTGAAGGTGATATCATAATCCTTAGAATTTTAAGTTGTTACATATTTAATACTCTGGGACTACTTCCGTATACAATCTTAAATATTTTGTTACAGCGATTAGTGCAGTGAACTAATAATTATATGATAATGTTGGTCATAGGAGTTTTAGTTATTGTTCATATGTATCGAGAATTCAAGATTAAAACATTATGTGGTAAATGCTATGTCACTTGGACTCGGCTAAAACTTGACAACATTTTAAGGGTTTTGCATGTTAAAATCTCAAAACGAAGTTTAGAGAGTCTATACCCATGTCCGAGTATCGATTGTTCAATAAGAGTCTGAGTGAACATAGGTTAGAGGCAGTTTCATGTTTTCCAATATCAGATAAATTGAGTAGATATTGTAGCAAGTCCATGGGTACTGCATAATAACAAATGAAATTAGAATATTGAATAGGTATTCTAACAAGTCCCTGGGCACTGCATAATAACTACTGATATTAGAATGGATACTGGAATCTTAAGTTATATTTTCTTTTTAAAGAATTCCCTAAAGCATAATTGCATGTTAATTTTATATATTGGATTCTTCGATATAGAATAAATATTGCCAACAAATGTGGATCAGAACTTTTTTTATTTTAGGACCAAGAAATGATGTTTGTCCCTTCCTCAAATTTGCAGTTTCCAGAGTTCATTGCCTCTTTCTTTTCGAGGCTCTCTTTACCTTCGGTTGGGAGTACATCTGCAGTACCAACTAGAAATGTTCTGGGAAATGTACCTACATATGCAGCAGGTCGCCAAGTTGAGGCGAGTATATTTAAATTATGTTCTTTGAGCTTACTTTATGGATTAATGGAAGTATATTACGAGTTTATAATACAAAGAAGATAAAGAAAGTCCAAGCATGAAATTAATAGAAAACAAAGGGGTAAAGAGAGACATGAGCATACATTTTAATGAGTAATATATACATGACAGTGTAAACATTATTGTGCTTATTTATTGACTTCCATGATAGTTTGCGTTTGCACGTTTTCACCTTGAATTTGTTTCTTGTCTTTTACTTCCCCTGTTCCGATTATCTGTCATTTTAGGGTGTTTTTCTCGCACTGTTTCAGGATTGCAATTATTAGTTTACCACACCAGCTATATAATGAATAGGCAGATTTTCAATCTGTACCATCCATTACATACGACACCAGTATATCAGCGTCAAATGTTAGCATTACAATTTAAAGGGTATTCTAATAGATAACAGTCAATAGTCAATCAACAAAAAAAGAAAGAAAAAGCAATAAGTTGTCAAACTGTCAAATAGAGAAACAAAGGGAGTAGTGAAGAGAGGTGCATTTTCCTTGCAAGTTACTTTATCATGATAGTAAATTGGGTAAGTAATTTTTCCGTATTAGTGTTATCTTATCATGATTATAAATTTAACCTGCCCAGGGTTAGGTGCACAGATCAGACTGGGTGGCAGCGGTGTTTCATGATAAGTATCTTCTTTTTTTCTTGCATAGCAACTCAAGGAATCAGACATGATCACATGTAGGATGAAGCACAATCACCCACTCCAAACAATATTAAACTAAATGTTATGCGGTAAAGTTTTGTATTAAGGTGGAGGAGAGGGGCCGAGGGGGTTAGATTTTGGGGCTTGTTTTCCACAAGTGTCCACTATCGATGTTGGGACATAAGTGGGGTAATTAGTGAACAGAGTATTGTGGTAAACCAAATTATTATTCCCCTCGTCTTGAGCAATATGCAGAATTTTTGTGTGGTTGCATTTCAGTAGTGTTTTACTTTCTCACCACAGTTTCATCGACTTAAAACAACTAAAATTATATTGTCTTATCTCAGGTAAACAATCCTGCACCAGTATCATCCACACCAGAGCCTCCAGAGGATTCAGTTGCAACACTCGTTTCAATGGGTTTTGATAGGAGCTCTGCCAGACAAGCACTTGTCCATGCCAGAAATGACATCAACACTGCGACAAACATCCTTCTGGAGTCACAGTCTCACTGATCTATTGGATTTATTTTCTTACTCTCCAGAAAAGGAAGTTAGCTATAGAATGGAAGAATGGAAGTTCACACATGGAGACTATATCATCTATAAAGCTAACAAAGATCGGATTGATCTGATGCTGCAAAAAGTCCGTGTAGTCATGATATTCCTTTTTTGGGGCTTCGGTTCTCATTTGAACTCAATTATTCTAATTTTTAGGCATATGTACACCGACTAGTGACTACTATTGAAAATATAGGAGCGGCTGGATTGTTCAACTCTGTATTTGCAATTCATATGTAAAGATATGTAGAGTTGCAGGTCTCAACCTTTGCACATATTTTTCAGTTACATGTACGGTCTTCCTGGTTCTTTATTAAACAGTAATCCAAATGAACTAATATTTTGGGAGAAGGAATCATAACTAGTGTATTTCATTCCCAGAATTAAACACAAACTGAGGAAGCCAGGGAGGAAATGATTGTCTTTTACAAACAAATCAACTACGGACAAATAGTACAAGAGGAAAAAAATGAATTACGAACAAGGAATAAAAATATGAAGTGTGCAAGTCATATTTTAGTATTTGTTAAAAAATTTAAAACTAGGAAATTCCGTCGAGCTTCGTCTGAAGATGATGTTGACCTTTCCTAAAGGAAGTGAGGTTATGATCAAGAGGCCCTGATCATCCTAAAGTAACCCGTCTGAACATATAAATAAATATCCCTTCCAAATGCACAAGGGTCCTATTGTAATTACAAAATATCACGTATTTTAGCAAAACTGCAAACTTTTTTTGAACACAAAATCGGTGATCTTCAAAATATGGCTGAGAATAAACATTTACCCTTGAAATATAAAATCGTGTTTTATGACCTGAGGCATCCCGACCCTCAACATATTTATTTCTCAATATACTCAGCAACTTATTACTCTTCATGGTCTCTCTATAAACAAGTTGTGCAAGAACAATGAGGGCATGATGGATATAAATAAGGATGGTGTTTGAATGTTTTAACTAGTACCATCATCGAAAACATAGCATGAGATCCCGTCAACATAACAGTGCATGAAACGGGATTGACAATATGACAGAAATCAGTTGTGGTTCCTTTATTAGGGATCAATTGTACTTGCAATGAGATACACAACGGGAAGCTCGCAAGGCTCACCCTCTTCTGTCAATGGAAATAAGAATATTCCACATGGCCATACACAATAACCACAAGTACTTGAGCTATGTATATGCCATTTTGTCGAATAAAGAAAAACTCTGGATATCTTTAGTAGTGAATAAAGACCAAACAATCTAAGGAAACTCTAGGAAATTGATCAAGTAAACGAGACGGGCAATAAAAATCAATGAGAGGGTAACATTGGAAGGAAAAAAATGGAATAACGAAGGTACAATTTTGTAATATGGGGGTTGTGTGTCCAAATTTTGAGGTTTGAATTGGTATCAACCCTAAAATGTGACACAAGTTCAAAACAACTGATAAAATGATAACAAATTGTCCCTATTTCCCCAAATAATCAAACAATGTTAAATATAGCGAGTTTATCTAAATTTCAACACATCTAACAGCAACATGATTGCTCTCAGAATGCCTAAACTGACAAGTGGTACCCATTACAGAATTGAAATAAAAATTATGGAAAAATAATCACAAAAATGATCACCTACTTTTTCTTCTGTACATATATCGACACATAACAATGCCATAACATACAGCATAACAAGTGCCACTGTAGTACATATGAAGTGCCACTTTAGTACTACTCTGGCTGCTGGGATATTAAACATGCAAAACGGCAGATGATTGATAATTCCGATCTTCAAGATAGATGTGGTGGTTCTACTCTGCTGAAGATAACTGACTAACCACAATGTATAGCATTGTGATCTGTGGAAAGAATCGCTGAGAACGATGAATATCTATAGGAAACATTGTGTCAACACTCCTCTCCATCCTTGGTATAAACAGGTATCTGCCACACCTTTGTATTCTTCTTCGGGTCGTCGGTTAGGCTGAGATCATTTTCATCTTCTTTGAATGTTCTAATAAAATTTCTTGCACCCATCAGGATAAGTCTTTCTAGCATGAATAGTTGGTAGTTATTTTCAATCAATGGATCTATGATATTGCTGTAATTGGATGAGTATGCCAGCTTAAACCTGCAACATTACCCGTCACTGTCACCAAAAGATTTGGTGTCTAGATTCATGCAGTCCATGATTGCACATGCTATTATAACTAAAGAAGTTTCCAACTTCAGTATAATTCAAGCTTTTAGTACGTAATCAATTCCTACGATGTGAAATCTCCAATACACATAAAATTTTCTGCATCTAAAGTGAGCAGTATTTAGCTTATTAGGTACTGCTTGTGCTTGCTTATCTAGAAAGTTAGATAGCAAAGCTAAAAAGTAATAGCATAGGTTTGATAGCAAAGCTAAAAAGTATTAGCAAAATTTTAATAGCAAAAGCTAAAAAGTAATAGCATACAAGAGACTCATCAGTCACACATGAAGTAAATGGAAAATCAATTTTATGTACAGTATATTCTTTCAATAACCTTAAGGTACTAAATCACTATCGTCACATCCCATTAACTTCAATCAAACTAATTAATTAACCTTTATAGCACTCAGTTGCACACTTGCACTACCACTTTGGCACATCCTGTAGGACCTATATCATGTCTTTATATATTATATTAAGACAGCATTTCTATTACAAGATTTATGTTGGTTTCACATAGAAAGATACATCAATTCAGCACCTGCTTTTAGCCAAGTCAAGACACAAGCGAAAATTACAGTCAAGAAATTTACCTAGCTGACAGAGGTGCAAAAAAACCAGGAGTCCTCTCATTTGAAGCAATGAAAAGTGTTCGCCCAGCTGGAACCCATTTTGAAATTCTGCAGAGGATAAATTCTGCACGTGTGTCCCTATCCAGATGTGGATGTAAGCTCCTGTCAACCCCATGTCTATCTTTCCTAGTTTTTATTTTATCACCTCGACGAACATGAATAGCATCATAGTCACCAAGGTCTAATTTAATCTGCAGGGTTGACATAACTTCATGGATTAGAGATGATAATAGCACAGAAGGAAAATCATTTTCCTACATTTCTGCATACAAGACAGCAACATAATGAAATATAAAACCTTCATATAACCGAGATGCCCATTTAAAGGCACAATGAAAAGGCGGGGCTGATGCATTTTAATGCTATTTACATTCCTATGCTGCTATGCAAGGCAGAACTAAGTAAACAACTTGGTGGAATGCTACAAGTGAAATGTATATACATTAAAACATATAGACACAAGGAAGAAAATGCTCTGTTAAATCACACTATTTTAATTTCTCCAGTAAAGCAATTTTCCCAATCTTACATTCTGGACTTCTGGTAAATGGGAGAGTTCAAAAAAGAAAATTACTCTGTTGAAACAAATGACAGCAATTCTCATCTAACTTTAAATACCACATCCTGAGATAAAACCCAGAAATGTACGCCACAAACTAACCTTATCTGCAGCATCCTGAAGCTTTTTAGAAGCCATGGAAGGCAGAAATGAATATTGCAACATGATAGCACTACGGTTGTTCCGATCCTTGCACTCCATAAACCTAAATAAATAAAAATTGGTCATTGCCGTAAATAATGTAAGAGTATCCTTGATGTGACAGATATAGTTTTCCGCTTCACCACAATTAAAACTATTATGTTGTGAAAAATATAACAGCAAGGTTTGTTTGCATGTGCACGTCTGTAATCTGAAAGAGATGGAGATCAGTTCTTGCTTACTAACCAAAACGATATAGCAGAAATTCAATTTAGGCACTTTATATTTACCAGGTCAGAAGTGTACTTCGAAGCGCAAGGTGGACCATGGACCTAAGCATTGGATGAAATCTGGAGGACCTAGGCTGAATAAGTTGGTCACTAGGAAAATCTAGTTTGTATTATTTCTTACTTGTACATGTATAATGAAAATATTATTGTTATATTTATAAATATCAATGCTAGAAGTGGAGGATGCCCCAGTAGTAAGGCATCCGCACATCTTGTTTGAGGCCAGAGGTTCATATCACTTGTGTGGGTTTGCGAGTTGAAAATCTATTTTAAGTATTAAAAAATGTAAAAGCTTAAATCTTGTCTAATACCTCAAGCTGTGAGGCCTATCTAAACTACAATGAATTTCTGGGACCTGATACACATTTTATAGTAAAACGAGGAGCTAGGAAATAATAAGGAGAGATGTTAGACTTACCAGGAAAGAGGGCTCGCTGTCCTATTTATGAGAAAAATATCCGAGTATTGACTTCTCTCTTTAAGATCAGCCCTAGTTACTCCTGCAACATGAGCGACCCCTTTGGAACCCATCTTCAGGCTTGTCGACAGGACTTGCAACCACATTTCTGAATTATCCAGAATTACAGGTACAGTCTTGGATATAAGTTTTAGATCATATAAAGAATCCATTGCACAGGAACTAGCTGCCCACCTAATTATGAAACATACAATATGCATATCACAATTATTGTTCCTATGATTAACCTTTACAAGTCATTCTTCTAGTGGTAATTAAGGACGGTCGCCAACAAACAAAGAACAAATTATCATTTCCAATAATGTACGTAAACAAAAGGAAAGGGCCAACAATATTTATGCAGGTTGCTTCAGTTCCTCATTGTTAGAAACATGTACCATTGAGCGAGACATGCAGAGATGATCACTAATATGATTACAGCATGAAGAGACTGAATCTCAACCTCTATTTGAATTTACAAAGACGCTGGGAATTACTTATAAATAAAGCATTAGTACCATGAACCAAAACGAAAACTCACCCATCATCTAAACTTTCGTTGTTGACTTGATGAAGGATCCCCTTTTTATTGTGTATTGGATTGATGCACATCCGAGAAGGTATCACAAAAGTTCTGCACAACAAAGACGGGTGTCAGTGATACACTTCACAAATTGCTCAACTATATGTCTGTAAACTAGGACTAATCATATAATCTTGCGAATCAATAACCAAGCAAAAAATCAAAGAGCAACTTATACTTTAAATAAAAGATGGCAAAAAAGATATAACGGCAACTTTTAGTTCAAACCGAATATAGAGAAAAAAAATCAGCTATAAAGGACCATACATAACATACTTTAAACTAGTCATATACGTATGGACAGATTCGGGGGCTTAATATCATTCACGAAGGAAATCGCTGAACATAAGGGGTCAAATACATCCTCAAAACCCTCTACTAATTAGTAAACAAAACTTAAATTAAGCTCAAACTTGAAATTTCTTCATCATTGTACAAACCACACAATTAGTGAATTAATCTAATCCACAAACATGACACATTAACCAAATCAAATCAACAATGAGCTAAAACATGACACATTGTGATCAAGTTTACATCTTTAACACAAAGAAAATGTTAGAAAAACTTACCTATTAAGGAACAAGGCCTCTTCAAGAGCACACCTAAGACTAGATTCTTGATGTCCAAGACCTTCACAGGACCCACAATGCTTACCAGGACAATCAATTCTATTACCCCAATACAAGTACTTCTCGTACACTGTCTTTTTAGTATTAATAGTTACAAATTCTTTGAGTCTTTTTTGAGTGTTTGAAGATGACCCATTTGTAGAATTGAAAGAAGAAAGAAGGTATAATATAGATATAACAAGAATGGAGGCTGTAAGTATCAGAACCGGAGATCTGGGTTTGTGGGGTTTATTCTTTTGAGCTCTGGAGATCGCCATTACCGACAACTCAACTTGCAAGCTTACTTTGTGCCGAAGGGAAAAACGCAAAATTTACTTTTACTAAAAAAAAAAAAAATTACTCTACTAGGTAAATTAGGGGGTGTACACGGATATGTAAAACCACAGACACAATCCAAACCAATCAAACCCAGCCTATGCCCATGTATTCATTAAGTGACTCTCGTGTGCATGTGGTTCAAATCATAGAAAATTCAAAATTTGAGTTTCGTTTTGTCCTTTTACTCTTTCAAGAAAATAAATTGGCCGCCTCACTCTAGCTTAAAGATAGTATTAGTTTTATATATTTAATAAACCAATCAACCCGATCCAACCCAATCCAAACCAAAATACTACAAATTGATTTGGGTTATGAATTTACATGGTCCGGGTTGGGTTGACAGTTTAAAAATCCAATTTAGATGGGTTGGGTTGTTAAATTCGATTAACTCACCCAACCCGAACCGTGTACATCCCTAATTTGTAAATGCTCGGACTATTTATTTTTATTTAAAAAAACTATCACAAATTTTAATAATAAATCTACCTACTATACTATATCTATCTATACTATACTATATTATAATAGACGAAACATTAAAAGTTTGGTCGGTACCTGTTTTTTGGTC
>PHNY01190201.1:19481-35553 GCA_003724115.2 Anethum foeniculum | reverse complement strand
CCCCCCCCCCCCCCCCCAAATACATATGTTCAAAATACACTGCATATACCTGTAAATTCTACTAATTAGCAGTTTGTATGATGTACCTTCAAATCTAGAACTTCGTCTCTGTCAACACCTACAACTCCCTCCATAATTTCAAGCAAGGCACACGGTTAATTGATAATTATTTACTAATTTAGGAATATGTGTATATATGTATATATACCACAACTTATCCCACCTTCGAAACCCTGCGTCCCTACCCACAATCCTAAAAGATTCCTTTAATTTCTAATTTTCAGCTAAAACCCTTTCTTTCAAATCAATTTAAGCTTCAACCTCATTTCCACCCAATTTTTAATTTCCTCTCAACAGTCAACACTCTCTATCCTATATGTATTATTGAGTGTGCATTATTGATTTGTCTGCTTCATGTATTTTAAGTAATAATATAACATGTTTATTTATCTGTATTTTATATAATACCTGTAACAGAGTCCTGTCATTGACCCCATACTATATGGTTAGTGTGTAAAAGAGGCTCAGCAATTTTGTAGACAAGGGTGAATCATTGAGAATGGATGAGTTGTTTAATATATTCTGGTTTTAGGCTTTTAAAAGTCTAAAAAGAACACTTTTAGATCAATAGGGAACTAATGCAAGTCTGCAACGACCTCTTATCAGCTTAAGGAAGAAGCAAAGTGTTGTAGATGCTGATGGTAATAGTTAAAACAACTGAGAGATGGAGAGAGTTATATACTCAAGGTGAGTAGAATTATAAAAAAATGTTTAAAGAGTCAGAGAGATGCTTGGCTTGTTTAAATTGTGCTCCATGTGTCTGAGGTATTTTCTTATTACTGTGCTTCTTAAGTCGTACTGAATACTGACGTTTGCTGTACAATTTAAGTTTTACAATTGAATGAATTTTTGCTCTAAGATTTGTAGAACTCTACATACTTATCATTTATTGGGTGGTTTAGAAAAAAATATTATATAGTGGTTGGCTATCCTAAATTTAGTTCAAATCATTAGATCAACTTATATATTTTCCCGAGTTTAAAACACCTTTTGTTTTAGCCAAATTTGCATAGTATAGTACTTCAGGTAATTATTTAATGTGCAAGTATGTGTGCGTAATCAAGATTAAGTCTAATTTGCATATCGTTTATTTGTGTTCTTCTGTGCATGAACAGATTCATATGCATATCCTTGTTTGTGGAAAGGGAATCAACCTAAATATTAAGATTTGCAATTTTAATCCAAAGGTCATAATGAGATTCTCTCTGGAGATAGTGGAGACCAGCTTAAACTTATTAGCCTGATTATACAGAATATATATTTTGTAGGTTCATGCGGATCAATTGGCAGGGAAGGTGGTGGTTTTATTTTTTGTCCCACTAACCCCTAATGATTTTTACACCAGACGGTGCATGATATCCTTGGTGGACACTTACAATTATTTGCTATCAAACAATAATTTCGAGGTCGTTTTCATAGCTGTTGAATCTAGAGATAAGGAGATGTCATATGGTCGTCGTAAGATTAAAGTAGAGCCTTCGAAGCATTTTGAAGAATTATTTTCTTGCATGCCTTGGACTGCCATCCCATTGTCAGATATGACAGCCAGGAAACATGTGCAACAAAGATTTGGCATCTACGATATGTTCCGTAATGCGATTGTCATTGGTACTGATGGCGAGATTTTGCAAACTCATAGTTGTACTCTTTTTGAGACATATGGAGGTCAGGGCTATCCTTTCACCGATACAAAAATACTATCCTTGAAGTCTCAAGATGATACAATTGCAAAAAAGCCCTCCCTGGGAGCACTCCTGGCCTCCCCGGAGCGTGACTATATCATCTCTAACAAAGGGGACAAGGTACAAATTTCACATTTGACAGCAAACGTGTTGGTTAAAATCGGCAATGAATTCGTCATTTAATATTTCCTGATTAGATATAGTAAATAGTTCATTTGCTCATCCTTATGAATCTAGATGATCGTATATATTTTACTTTCACTGTTTTTTTTGAATTTTTGCTGCATGTATTGACAGGTACCTATCCACACACTTGAAGAAAAGGTAGTAGCCCTTTATTTTTATGAAGATGGTTCTACTGATTGGTTCACTGAAGAACTTAAGATGGCTTACAAAGAATTGGCAGAAAAGAAAGAAAACTTTGAGGTTGTTCTCATTTACCTTCACGACACCAGCCGTACTTATAACCATACAGAGGAAAGATCATTTTGGGAAAAATTTAAGACTATGCCTTGGTTGGCTCTCCCTTATAGGGACCCGAATTATAGAAAGTTGTTGCGTCTTTTTTGTTTTCCTCCTAAAGATTCACTCTTTGAAGCTACTAGGCTTGTGATTGTTGGGCCTCATGGGAAATTCATTGAACCCTGGGGTGCCGGCATGTTAGTGTCGTATAACATTGAAGCATATCCATTCACTCGTGAGAAAGTTGTCCACTTATTGATTGAGAAGGTAAAGGAACTGAAGTTGGAGATGCTATGGGATCCAAACACAGTTTTCAATGGAAAAGATGCGACCAAGGTGAGTTTTCTTGCCATGTTTTCCTGTGTGCTCTATATTTTTTGAGATGCAGTCAAATTAAAATCTAAAGATATAGCAAGCATGCTTAGTCACGAACAAGTAATACAATATCCAGTACCAGTTTATCGTCTCTACATGAAGTTTTTTAACTGTTTAAATTATGAATTACAGAAAGTGATTGTTAACTGTGATCAGTGATTAGTAAAAGATTTATTGTTTAATTTAATTCATGTAATACATGAAGTATCTGTGCATACCCACTCATTTAGCTAATATGGAAACCGGAAGTTGTATTTTGCCCCTGATTATAGATGCTCTATAGAATACTCTAATACTCCCCCTGAAGGTGGAGCCTATGCCCACCTTGCTACAAATATAGGATATTATAGATGAACTAAAAGGTTTGGTCAACGAATCTGGCTAGAATCATATCATCTTCAACCGTTTTGCCAATTTGTTTTATTCTTTCATGAAACACTGCACTGATTACAACATGTTTGTGATTCCAACCAATCCTCGATATCTTTGCGATCCTCCTGTAACTCACTTCTTTAGTTATTCATTTTTTACTTTTAGCCATGGTAAATTTGCTGGTTTGCTCCTAAAGCCTTATTTCTTCTAGCAAATTCAAGACATACTTGCAACATTCACGACCAAGAAGATTCTTCGACCATACTGCCCCTTATGATGAAATACAGAATAATTAACATGCAGCTTTCGTTCCAAACCCTATCAACATGCCCGCACGGATTTGGTTTTGGGCACGTCCCAAAATGCCTCATAGTAAAGGAGTTAATTGGCTGATCTATATAACATATAATTTTCTATTATCTACTCGATGTGGTACTTGGGTTGTCACCACCTAACAGAAAGTGATTTCATGTGTGGTTGTCATGGCCATGTTTTCTTTCAAATTCTCGTAGGCCCCTTGATATCATTAAAGCTCTGATACTGTTGGTTTGTTGCTGTTTACAACTATTATAAAGAATAGAATTAGCATGGAAAACTAGAGAATTGATATACAGGACATGAAAGTTTCCTTTCATCCGGCTCAAGTAGGTACATCAAAAAAGATTAGGATTTCGTACTTTTAAGTTCCAGAGCTCCCCCAAAAAAGATCTACTCTTTACTCAAGTTTTCAACAAAGACCAAGGAGGTTTTCCTTAATTTTGGCTTCCTTTATATTTTGATTTTTTGAATTCTTTATTCAAAAATAAATAAATAAAATGTGAAAGGCCTTAAGCTAATCTCATCATCTGTACATAACAAATTAGTGGTGGTGTATTAGTATCATAATGTATGAACAGTGAAAACTAGCATTCTTTTTAGACTAGAATTCATAGGGAAGGAACTATATATATGGATAGAATCAAAATGCAGACAAAAGTATTCGGTTACTGTGGAAAAATCAAAGTATTCGGTTACTGTGGAAAAATCAATATACTCCTAATGTCGAATCAGGATCAACAAGGACAGAAACAAAGTGATGGGTCGAACTCTTCTTTGGTGTCAAGGTACTTCTGGGTACGGGTAGAAGAATGACACCTATTATGGGACTGGGACAGGGATAGGGACAGTATCAGTGCATATTATTCCAGAGAACTAACTTCTGGTTTTATTCAAAAAATTGAAAAAAAGAAAAAGAGGAACTGAAACTCCTAAAACTTAGCAACTGTACTTCTGAAGCTTTGCAACTACATTATCTACTAATTTTTTTTTAAAAGATCATCTAACAAACTAATAAACAAGAATTCAAATAATTTTGAATTATTCTCGACATATACCATCACAAATTTTGGATAGATGGATAAAAGAACTCTGTGTCTAGAGAATTTCGGGAGATGTATTTTTAAAAATAGTGTTTCCTACATAATGTAGTTCTTCTGGTTTCTGGTAAAGTTTAATGAATATATATTAAAGATATTGAAGACATGTTATATGTTTGGTGTTATTTAGTTTATAGACTCCTAGTAAAACATAGGACATATGAGATTTCTCTTAAAATACCATGTTTGGGTACTTGCTCGAAATAGAACCTTTATTCTTATTCCTTCCATTTTTCGTCTCCTATTTTCTCTCTTTGATGTCAGAGATCGTAGCTTCCCCGTCTATCTTTATGAAATTTTTGAAGATAGCCTATTCAAGACTATCCAGATTAGTTGTAATGTTAATTTCAAATATCTTTTAACCAATTTGTTAGTCATCAAAATTAAGCTCAGCTAAATTATAATATATGATGCGCCTGCTTTCCAACTTCTCTCTGCATATTGAATTGACCAAATTACAAACAGGTTCAGCTCTCGCAACTTGCTGGAAAGAGAATCATACTATTTTTTGAGGGTAGTAAGTTTGACCAAGATGTCGTCGAGTTCTTGAAGATGTTAAAAGAAATGTATCTCAATATGGAAGGCACAGATGATGAGTTTGAAGTAATATATATCTCATACAGCAAAAATGAATCTTGTTATGCTGAGCATGTTGAAGATGTCTCATGGTTGGTGTCGGCCGCAACCGAGTTGTTACCTGCTGATTATAGGCTATATTGTTGTTTCTGTCAGTGGAAACAGTTACCAGCTGATAATGGTAGTTGTTTGCCTGGTCAGTGCCACGGGTATTCTTCAATTCTTGCCTTTGACCAAGATGGGAGACTTGTGCGGAAATCAATATATCCTACAATTGAGCATAAACATTTCCCATTTTATGCTGGAAGTATGGAGAAGGAGGCCTTTTTTAATTACAATGAGTTTTTTTATTATAATCGGTGGATCTATGATGGAGAAGGATCGCATATTCGGCCAGCTTATCAAGGGTTGCTGCGCAACTCATATTGCCATCATGACCAAGTGCCCCCTGTAATGTTTTCATAACTTGTGTGTTTATATTTCTTCTGAATGCGTATTATTTTAAGAAGTAAACTTATATCCCATATGTGATTAGGAATTTGATAATTTATTGTTTTTAAATTGTGAGAATTACAATAAGATACTTGTGGAGTCATTTGACGACAGTTAAACAGTTTTAAATCTGACACATCAGTATATAGTAGCTTCTCATTTGGCACTTGTCGGTGTAACTTTAGTTCGAAGGTTTTGAAGAAGTGGGGGAAAAAAATCACAGGTTACATAGTAAAGCAAAGAAGTTTCTTGCAGAGATAGAACTTGTGTCTCTTCTAAGTTGTAATTGATGTGGTGTTTTTGGATTTTTATTGCGGCCACCAAGCTAACCATGATATCAAATTATCAATGTCTTGTTATTATTGTAACTAGCATAGTAGCCCGTGCAAGTCTGTCCTCATGAAAATATCTACCATTTAGGATGTGAGATGTTAAACTGATTTTTTTTTTTTTTAAATTTTGTAATGAGATTTCTATTTTCTTTGTGGAAGCCAAGTAGGAGGAAAGGAAGCCAAGTAGGAGGAAACCGGAAGGATACAAGCACATTTATAGATATTTCAATGAAAAGGGAAATAAATTGTAAACAAAAAAGTTCTAAAGAATGAATCTATGATACATAATGTTCTTTTATATTAAAAGAAAAAACATTTATAGGGCGAGTCGTACTTGATCATTATCGTCCTCAACTTTTGTAAGTGGTGAGTAGTATGAGACATGCGAAAGTGTAGTTTTCATAGTTTTGGATAAAGAATTATGTTTAGCCTGGGATAAAGAGTCATGTTTATGACTATAAATTGAAACGTACAGAGTTTTGGAATAATATTTATGATGGGAAAAATTTAAGAGCCACCGTTGGCTCCAAAAAAGTTGCACGACCAACTGATGTTGAAATATTGCGTCAGGCCGCAATGTTTCAGTGCGACAATGGCCCACAACAAATGAATTATTATTATTGCGGCAGCACAATAAGTCATTGTTGCAGTGGCTCACGGACTTTTAATGCCTCAACTACCCTTCCCTATTGTTTTTAATGCACTAAATATTATATCAATATAGAATAATTAGTCTAAGAACTCTAAGAATCTTGTTTTTAAAAAAAAAACATAATATATATTACATATATAAGAAGGGCAATCCTTGACCAAAAAAAATTAGTCAACAAATTTTATTTGATTGGCAGCTATTACATAATGTCAACGCTAACATATCACTGTGTCTCACAAAATCCTCTATAGGCATCATCGAGACCTCCATTATTTTAAGAACCGGTAACTTTGATTTTCTTCGGAGAAACAAGATCCTTTATCAACATCAACATCATCAAGTTTCTTCAGAGAAACAATCAGGAACTTTGATTTTCTCTTAAGGTGAGTACAATTATATATCCGTTCATGTTTTATATGAAAATTAGGAATAACTGATTATATTTGCAGGTCATGGGCATTGGTATAAACTATTGAATTGAAGAGCTAAATTACGGTTGTGGGATTAAAGTCGACATTGACATTGAAATGGGTAAAGTTAGATTTTATGCTTTCTGATTAAATGTAATTTTGTGGCACGGGGTTCTACAGAAGAACCTTTGTTCTGTACTAGAATAATCCCAAGAGTAGACTAATCCTTTGTCTATTATTCTTTTGTATAGGGTTCTTGAGCAGAACTTTAATTTTGTCTCGGGCTTGTGTTCTATTGTTTATGATAATTTTTTCTACGAGGGTTCTCGTGCAGAATCTTGATAACTTTGTCTTACCAAAATTTTATTTTTGATCTCAAAAGGTACTCCTCTATATTGGCCAAAGTTCTTCTATAGAGTTCGTCAAGGGGTGATTGTGAGTCACTAAGTGGAGATTTTGGGACATTCATCAACATTCGGATTCATGATTCACCGGAGATGGAGTTCATGCATGAAAAGTTTTATAATAGGAATGTCAATCTTGGCATGGCTAATGCACTCGGATCAGCCAGGAAACACAATTTTGTTAAAAAAAAATCGGTTTAGTTTAATTGCCATGTATTCCTCTGCATTGTATAATACAACCCAAACTATTGTCAAATAAGGAGTTCTTCTGCAAAATACAATGTCTTGCATAAGCAATATTTTAAATTTTCAATATGAATTTCATGTGGTTAAGTAGCTTAGTGGAATCTACACTTAGTTTCGTATCATAATACATTATATTCTTCAAAAATGTATATTTGTTTATACTTTTAACGTAGAACACACTACAAAATACTATGTTTTTTTGCAGAATATTAAATATCGGATTGGGTTCTACTGTAGAATTCATAACATCGGATTGGGTTCTGCTGTAGAACATTGAAAGTTGAATTGGATTCCACTACTGAGGAAATTTAATTTTGAATTATAATATGAGCTCTTTAACAGAACATTGGATTGCACTTCAACACATACAACATGTTTCCAACAGAATCCATAGTCGAACACTAAGTATACTATTTGAGGGATATGCAACAGAGATATTCCGAAGTAAATCTGCAGTTTTCAGATGTAGAAGGTGAAAGACAACAACTTGTGATGACACTGCGCAACTTCAAGAATCCTAACAAAAGTTGGTCATTGTGAGCCTGAAATATTATAGTATGGTGATCATAAGTAGACACTAATTATTTTTTGAACGATGTATATGTTACATTTCTTTTGAAGTATTTAAATAACATGTATATTCGTTATATATGCTCTCTCTTTCTTTCTAGGATGAGTGGAAAAGATTGAAAATAATACAAAGTTAAAAAATCACAGCCTCTGTCGAACTTATGGTATTTTCTTCACCAACAATTCATCTGCTTTTCGAAGATAAATAAACAAGTATCTAGCTTAGTTTATTCGTCGAGTACCTTCCGAATACAATAAGGAGATAATATAACAAAAAAGTAATATGTGTCTAGATCTTCCATTAATGATCTGAATGAAAGTTTCCACACATGTAAGAAGTTCATGATCACAACACTTTTTTTTTCCACAAAGCTTGTAGTATAGCCGGTGTCCTTGTTGTCCAGCTCAGAAACAAGATATATCTGATTCAAATCTCAGCAATAGCGAATGAATATAAAAAAACCAAATTGTTCCGACACGAAGACTAATCGTCTTAAAGAACAATGTGATTACAAGTTTGTTGTCGGAAATGATTGAGCATAGTTACGATTGAATGAGTATTGGTGCTTATTTGGAAAAATGTGGTACAACAGAGGTCATATGAATGGAATTTCTATTACAGAACCTAAAGTTCTGATACGAAATCTATAAGTTCTTATGTTCAACCTTTGTTCTTAGGGATTCAATATATCCGTACGATATAATAATAGTAGAAAAATTAAAAGTTTGACAAGCGGTCGGTAAGTACATATACATATTTTGTTTTATTAGGAGTCGTATTAGTACGGTAATCATAGGTATTTGAAATTTAGTGACTTTATAATACAGTTTAACCTCTATTTTCTTTTAAAGAAATCTTTCTAGTGAAAAACATATATTCTCATGTCATAATCTAAATTGATTTATTTAGGTAAGTCCACGACATATTAACTACAGGCCTATTAATTTTAAAATTAATTTTCTTGTGCCAGTGCTAATTTATTTAAAACCAATTAACTTGATCGTTTGACTGGCCAACACACGTAATATTCTCAATTTTATGAATCATAGATACAGTGGTGGAGATAATAGAGGCTCAATTGTTTTAAGAATTAAAAAAAGGAAACAAGTACAATTCTTGATAAAGTATAAAGCATGTAAAAGATAATAGATACAAATCTGATTAAAAAGAAAAGTTTAAGAAATAAAGTCTAATGTGATTACAAAATCTGTTGTCCAAAAATGAGTAAGCATAGTTATGGTGGAATGAGTATTAAAGTTCATTTGGAAAACTATGGTATACTAGAGGTCATTTGAATTGAAGGTCCACCGAACATAAAGTTGTGATTCAAGTCTCGACTTTGAGGCTCTGATGCAAAACCTTAAAGTTCTGCTGCAGAACCTACAAGTCTTCAAGTTAATTTTGAAAAATAGTTGACAATGATAGAGATGTCAGTTCAGCTATGAGACAGATATGTTCAAAATAGAGACTATATTAATATATAAAGAATTTAATTGATGAAACTAGTGCAGTTAAATGTACAAGTTTTAATAAATTAGAAAGCATCTAAAATGTCATAATATAACCAAATTGGAATCAAACGTAAAATTATAGCCAAACAATCTGTAGAGCTTTTCTTATAGAAAGACATTGATCAACCTCGAAAGCCCATTCGACTTTTGTATGACATTCATTCTCTAAAAGGGCATACGCGAATGTAACAAAGACCATGTTATATCTGTCAAAAAATAGTTAGACAAATCAAGGATATTTGGAGTTCTGCAGCACAATTCAAATAATCTACAAGTTCATCACTGTAGTGCAACAAACTTCTAACTATATAAAAGTCCTGGAGAATTCTACCAACACTAGATTAAATAAACATCTGGTAATTATATAAAAGTTCTGCAACATAATTTTACTGACATACATGTTCCGCAGCAGGATTCTAGATGAATAAAGTTTCCTTTTCGAAATTCTAATCATAATTATGTTCTACAACACAATTCTAGTTTATGTAAAAGTTCTACAAGTGCTGTAGTTGATGTATTGAATTGTTTAGATAATTTTAAGCAAAAAATACAAATATCAAAGAAAAAATGGGAGAGATTGGTGTGGATTATTGAATGGTTCAACTGAAGAATACAATGGTATAAATGTTCTGCAGCAGAATTCTGCAATAAAAGTATAAAGTGATGCTTCACGTTTCAACCTTAATTTATCAAGTATGATTTCTGCGTCATGTTTACCAATACGCGTCCGAACATCACGATCAAGGTTTTTAAAGTCACTTGCAGTAGCACCTATATTTTTATAGGAGCCAACCATCTCCTTTAGTATACCATGAGACTTGACTGAACCAATATTTGCCTTCTGATGATCAAAAATAAAATTTTGGTGAAACAAAGTACCTTTCCAGTTACATCTTAAGAACTGTCTTCCTGTGGCAGATGCTAATGTATGATTGTGTTGTTCAACAAAAATCCATATAAAGTAACTATTTGGGCCATTCTTAAGTAATATCTTATCCCCACATTCACACCTACAAGAATTTGTCCTTCTACGTTTTATCTTCCTTTCTTCTAGTGATCAAGCACTACTACACTAAATATATTTATGTGCCATGAGAGTACCTCTGTATTTTGCCGAGCTCTTACGCACAACAAACCCACATAGCCGGCCATATTCTGTATAAAATGTAAATGCAGCTTCAACATCTAGAAAAATCTGATTAACAAATGGCTAGGATTTTTTTTTTATATCATATTTTGGTATCTAACATTCTTTTCCGTTAGGTGATGTATAATTGTACAAATCCATATAAATATCTTCATTAAACTCATTCGTAGTTTTCACGAAGTGCTAAGTAGCAGACTATGATCGGTTATTTTCAACAACTACAATGTAAAATGAACACATACATTGTCGAAATACATAAAAAACAATGTTCTGCTGCAGAACTTAAATCAACAAGACACATAACTAAACATGAAACTTAAAAATATAAAACTATCGTTTTAATAAATGTTTCTTCGTCAAAGCCTTCTATTGTGATCGAGGGAAAAAAAGATAAATATCAGATGAAAGAATAAAGATTTTAATGTATGGAGAATTATGAAAAGTGATATGATCAAGGTAATACATAAAACTGAGTTGTAACTATTGTATTATCCAATGTCATTGATTGATTTGATTGATTTTCAATTAATTCAAATATGTAAAATTACTTCACTATGCTTATAATTGATTTACATAAAATTTATACTAATTGTCCTAATATTTATATAGATTCTCTACATTAATTTGAGCCATTAAATCTAAATGAACCTAACGGTGAATAATGGTTCTACGATTATATTTCAAGTTTTGGTTCTCTTTTGAGCGCGACCCTAGTAAAGTAATATAGTAATATAGTACAGACGTAAAACATCAAACATGTAGACCACGTTCCAGTCGAGACACGTAACACAACTAACCCACTGACTCTGACTCGACCAACTGACCCACGTGACACAAGGTTAGGACCAAACCTAACGTAACCACAGTACAAAGACATACAGATACCTACAATAGAATTCAGCTTGAAAGTAAATAAAATACAATACCATAAAACCTAATTAGAATTGCTGGCGCTTCTATACAAAGTTACAACAGATTGAAACTGGTGACTTTCTGCTTTGAATTGCATAAAGTTTTTATCTTTGATTGGATTAATCCCTTATCTATCTTGATTTTTATATAAAAGAGGCATCTTTTTTTGATAATTCATGTACAGATTCATAGAAAAGGTACCAGTTCTATTAATTGTGCCGTTTATTTATTATGGATTTGTGTTTAAAATTGTATCAATATCCAATTTTTGTATTCGTTATTGTTTTCTTTCAGTGTTTCTATTCTTGGGCAGAGTTCAGCTTTGATTTGCAAAAAGGCATATCCTTTATGAGTCTTCTAATAAGGATCTGAGTTCTTGTGGTGTAATTCATACCTTCATTTTGATTTTTCTTTTAAAGGTATGTTTCTGAATCATTGGATAGATATTGGTTTTGGACTAATGGTCATTGAAGATGAATTCAATATTTTACATCTACAGAGTTGAAACATATATTTATTGTTTTTAGACTAATGCTTTCGAGAGGCCCTTTTTAAATAAGTGAGTTTTCTTCAAAGATTTTATTTTTCAAGATGCTTCTCAGACCTCTGTATCATTTAGATATGTTTGATTTTATATATATATTTTTCAAGTGACAATTATCTCGTACGTATGAATGCTGAGAGAAGTTATGTTCTCTATCTTTGTCCTGAAAGGTACTAATAAAGCGTGTGATTCGGTCTTGTGTATAATATATTGACCTAGCATTAAATTGTATCAATACATGATAGATTACATTCATACCTACGAGATAATTGTCACATCCAAGGCAATTGAGCTACTATAATTGTCACTTGTGTACTTGTTTTTTATATTCATATATTTCCACTTGCTGCTAATATACTCGCACTATCAGGTATTTTTTCTAAACATTCTAGCAAGAACCTGTTCAACATAGCTTCTAGAGAGGAAAATTACCTAGAGAGAGAGATTCGTGGAATGATATTCCTTTTTATATATCTCAACATAACATGAAATGTAACAACTTGAGGTTAGTTATACTCCACATACTACACAGACTTGATAAAAAGGACATAAAATAGTAAAATACTCAGCTATTAATAGTATTAGTGCTTCAACACTATTAGTACTTGTATCCATCCTTGTACATTATTGTTGATAAGCTCTCAGTTCCACCAGTTAGTACCCTTAAACTAGAAGTTGGTGTAGAAATTTCCATTTTCATCTCTCCCTGACCTGGTCTCCGGGTGATCTAGCAATGCCCCTCCTTCTAATAGCATCTTTACCTCTCCCAAAACAGTATCATTTGCTTCATCTCTTTTGAAGCGAACAGAAATGTCCCTCCCAGCTGC
The DNA here is from genome assembly GCA_003724115.2 of Anethum foeniculum. Lineage (NCBI taxonomy): Eukaryota > Viridiplantae > Streptophyta > Magnoliopsida > Apiales > Apiaceae > Anethum > Anethum foeniculum. The sequence continues at coordinate 22,563 of PHNY01190201.1, read as the reverse complement.
TTGTGATATCCCTGCCCTGAAAGCATCACAGTTGTACATATGATCACAAGGGAAATTTCGTAAAAAATTGTTGAGTGAGAGTACTCCATTTTCCTCAAAAAATGGCTTTGCTGCTCTTATCGTCTCTTCCCAATAATTCTGTACGACTGGAAATCGCCTATACACGCCATGCCTCAAGAACCGTCGAGCCCAAAAATCCAGATTGGTTTGGTCTTTCTCCAGGGTGTACCAATACATATCCTGTTGGAAAATTTGATGATTAGTGTTTATCACTTAGGCAAATCAGAGTTTATCATCAGAGTATGACAGATTGATATCAGTATTTAGTTGTTAGTATTTATTCTGTCAGACTTTGAAGAAGCAGTAAATCATGCACTGATTTATCTGATTGAAGATCTTGAAGATTGCAAGGATATGTCGGCTACTCAATATATGAAAAGAAGCAATCAGTTATTAGATATGATTTGTATCTAGTCATCTCTGTGTAATCATATCAGTAGTAATTGATTGTGTAACTGTGTATTATATAAACACAGACAGGTTTACACTTTATGTGTCATCGATTATTGTTTAATCATTCGTGTAACCTAGCAGCTCTCAAGAATACTCTTACATTCTTTGAGAGAGTACTTTGTATTACTGTAACAGTTTTTATTCATCAATATAAAAACTGTTCATCGTTTACTTGTTTATTTTGATTTGATTGTTATATATTGTAGTCACCCCCCTCAACAGTATATTTGAGTCCTAACAATTGGTATCAGAGCCAGTCTGTTAATATACTTATAGTTAAGATCCAACAAAAACAATCATGTCTGAGAAGAATTCAAATAACCAATCCTCTGGGAACAATACTAGTAGATATGAGGCTATTAGGGTTCCTATGCTGAAGGCAAGTGATTATCCCACTTGGAAAGTGAAGATGACTATGTTTCTGGAAGCCACATATGCTGAATATCTTGATTGGATCTATGATGGACCACATGAACCAATAAAGCTTTATGTTACTGTTGGAGATGCACCACAGAAGGTTGTTCCTAAGGAGAAGAAAGAAAACACTCCTGAAGACGAGTCTTCCATAATGAAAGATGCAAAGGTGAGACATCTTCTTCATAGCAGTCTTGATAATGTTATGTCCAACAGGGTAATTGGATGCAAAACAGCAAAAGAAATTTGGGATGCTTTAGAGGTAAAGTGTCAAGGAACAAAGGCTATCAAGAAGAACAATACTCACACATGAGTATGAGCACTTTGATTTAAGGTCAGACGAATCACTGACATAGATCTATGACAGATTTCTGAAATTGCTGAATGACTTATCTTTGGTGATAAAGAATACATCTTGAAGATTCAAACCTAAAGTTTCTTCTCGCAGTACCTGAGATGTGGGATCTTAAATCAACAACCATAAGAGACAATTATGATCTTGATGAGATGTCTCTTGATGAAATCTATGGTATGCTCAAAACTCATGAACTTGAGATGGAACAAATGAGCAAAAGAAAAGGAAACAAATAAAGGTCAGTTGCCTTGAAAGTTGAAGAACAAGTATCAAAAGACAAAGCTGTAAGGAAAATCCATTCTAAGAGAAAGACAATGGTTGCAAAAACTGATACAGAGTCATCAAATACTGATGATGACTCAAATACTGATAACTCCACAGATACTGATAGAGATACTGATGATAAAGGGATGATGCAACTAGTAGCTTTGATGGAAAAGCTTCAAAAAGATGGGGTACAAAAGCTTCAGGAAAGGAAAGAAAGTTTCCAACAGGGGCTCATCTTCTGATAAAAGGAATTTCAACAAAAAAGATGGAAAAGAGTCAAAGTCAAGAAAATTTGATAAGTCAAAGATCAAATGCTACAACTGTGATGAAATAGGGCATTTTGCAACTGAATGCAGAAAGCCTAAAACTGAAAGGAGTAAAGCTATCATCACAAGAAAGACAATGGGCTGATTCTTCAAATACTGATGAATAAGTCAATTATGCACTAGTAACAAATACTGATGATTCTGAACCTCTGGAAGAAAAGGTACCTCAAACTACTCTTGCTTTTGATACTGATGATATTTCTGAGTTGTGAAAATTTCTGNATGTTAGCTATAGGGATCAAACACTAGAAAATGAAAGAATTAAGATTGAAAATGAAGATCTTAAGAAAAGGAATGATCACCTAGAAGCTGAGTTAATCTTTATGCTAGAAGTTCAAAAAGAGATGATGCTATTTATGTTAAACATGAATACTCAAAAAGCATGCTTATCTAGAAAAAGAACTAGCAAAAGAAAGAGAAATGATCAGGACTTGGACTAAGTCGGGAAGAAAAACTCAGGAAATTCTTGAAAATGGTTGTTGGAGATCAGGATTAGGTTATGTGAAACCTAAAGAAAATGTAGCTGAGATAGGTCTATGCTTACACCTGTTAATTTTAACTTAAATACTGATAATGTGAAATCAGTAAATGAAAGACGATCAACATCAGGAACTAAGCCTAACTTAAATACTGATAGCTCTACATAGGTAAAAGCTAAGACAATAAACATTGGTTTAATGTCTCAGAAGCAACTTAAGCATAAGTTGAAAGAAATCACAAAGAAAAACAAGAAAACACAGCCTAGGAAGAATAGGAATGGAAAAGAAGGAATAAATAAGAAAAATAACTATAGACCAATTCCTAATGCACCTAGAAAGACTTGTTTTAACTGTGGTAGTATTAATCATATTTTTGTGAATTGCAGGAAGAATAAAAATATCACAACTGTCAGACCTAAATCAGAGTTTATGANNCAGTTAGATATAGACCACATAATCCATGTTTTCATTGTGGAAGTATTTGGCATTCCATTTACACATGTAAAGAGTATCACAGTTTGTATTATAACTATTATGAACTGAAACCCTCTTTGAAGGTCAATAAAGTTAATTCTGCATGTGTAACTCCTAATATAAAGACTGTTAACATAAACTCTGATAGAAAGTCTTCTGCTGCAAATTTTAACAAATCAAATAAGCCCAAAGGATCCAAGCAAGTCTGGGTCCTTAAAAATTCTAATTAGTGGCTTTTCTGATTGCAGGATAAC